>OX387259.1:1408988-1413988 GCA_947562095.1 Branchellion lobata | reverse complement strand
GCTACTACTACCGCTACTGTAAGAGGTGTGTGTGTGTTCTTGTAATATTTGAAACTGAATGGTGTTTCTGATGCTGTGTGTGTGTGTGTGGGTGTGTTTGTGTGTGTTTGCGTGTTTGTGGGTGTGTGTGTGTGTGTGTGTGTGTGTGTGTGTGTGTGTGTGTGTGTGTGTGTGTGTGTGTGTGCGTGCGTGCGACTACGCATGTAGATACAGGACTAGTGAATCTTTGATGAAAATACTTGTAATGAAGGACCGAAAACATGAAAATATATTCGACTATGGATTTAAATATACACTGTGTAATTAAATAAATACTCTAGTTAATTATTCTATTTAATACGATTTATTATGACGATGAACCAATAAATGCATGATTAAATAATGAAAGATGGAAAAAAAACGAGAAAAATGGAGGAAGGAAGGAAAGAAAGAGAGAAAAGAAATGAGGCAAAAAAGGGGGGAAGGAAGGAAGGAAGAAAGAAGGAAGAATAAAGGAAGAGAAAAGGAAGAAAGGAGGAAGAAAGAAGGAAGAAAAAAGGAAGAAAGAAAGAAGAAAGAAGGAAGAAAGAAGGAAGATAGAAGGAAGGAAGAAGGAAGAAAGGAAAGGAGGAAGAGAATGTTGTCCATCATAGAGGGGTTCCTTGAGGAATTGATACAAAGAAATAATTACCACAGAAGCAACATTGCAACACTGCAACAAGTGTCTGCACCATGCAACATGCAACATGCAACATGCAACATGAACCATGCAACATGAAACATGCAACATGCACCATGCAACATGCAACATGAACTATGCAACATGCAACATGCACCATGCACCATGCAACATGCAACATGCAACATGCACCATGCACCATGCAACATGCAACATGCAACATGCAACATGCACCATGCAACATTCAACAAGTGTCTGCAACCCTCATCCTCCTTCTGTTCTCCTCCTCCACCCATGCTCCTGCTGGCTTCTGTGGTGATGGTTCAATGTGTTGCAACACATCATATGGGTTGTGACCATGGTAACATTGTATTGTATTGTATCTATGATAACATTGTATTGTATTGTATTGTAGCTAGGTTAACATTGCATTGTATTGCATTGTATGGTAACAATGTTTTGTATTGCATTATATGGTAACATTGTTTTGTATTACGTTGTAACAATGGCAAAACAGTAGTTGCGTTGTAACTGAGGTGACTAAGTTGTTGTTAAGGAGGAGGCAAATACGTGGTGTTGGCAGCAGGAGAAGGACTTGAAGAGGAAGTGGAGCAGGCTTGAAAGCACCTTGTGTGCTACGCCACCTGGAGGAGGGTGGAAGGAAGGATTGAGGATGGAGAGAGGGAAGAGAAGAAAAGGAGTGAAGGAAGAAAAGGATGGAAAAAGGAAAAAAAGAAAAAGAGTGAAGGAAGGAAAGGATGGACAAAGAAAGAAGAGAGAAGAAAGTAGGAGGTGAGACTTAAAAAGAAGAAGTGAGGAAGTGGGAGGGTGAGAGAAGAGAATGAAGGAGAGATGTGGAAGTGAGAGTGAGAGAAGAGAATGAAGGAGAGATGTGGAAGTGAGAGTGAGAGAAGAGAATGAAGGAGAGATGTGGAAGTGAGAGTGAGAGAAGAGAATGAAGGAGAGATGTGGAAGTGAGAGTGAGAGAAGAGAATGAAGGAGAGATGTGGAAGTGAGAGTGAGAGAAGAGAATGAAGGAGAGATGTGGAAGTGAGAGTGAGAGAAGAGAATGAAGGAGAGATGTGGAAGTGAGAGTGAGAGAAAAGAATGAAGGAGAGATGTGGAAGTGAGAGTGAGAGAAGAGAATGAAGGAGATGTGGAAGTGAGAGTGAGGGGAAGATAAAAAGAGACTGAAAGAAGAAAGAGGAGAATGAAAGAAGAATGAAAAGAGGAAAAAAAGAGAGTGAAAATAAAAAAAGGAAAAAGAATAGAAGGAAAAAATGGAAAAAAAGGAGGAAAAAGAATAAAAAAAGGATAAAATCATGGTGGGTGTTTGAGGAGGTTGTCATGGCGGGAGATGCAGTCACCAAACACCTTGCATTTTCTTGTGGGCAGGCTGGCTTGGGAAGTGCAAGCTGGACTGGAGTGGTTGATGGATGATGGTGGTTGATGGTGGTGTCATGGTGATAGTGGTGTCATAATGATGGTAGTGTCATGGTGATGGTGGTGTCATGGTGATGGTGCTGTCATGGTGATGGTGGTGTCATGGTGGTGGTGGTGTCATGGTAGTTGATGGTGGTGTCATGGTAGTGGTGATGTCATGATAATGGTGATGCCATGGTAATGTTGATGTCATGGTGGTGTCATGGGAGAACCTGCGTTGTTTCCTTGTAGCTCTGCACCATGAGATGTTTCTTCCCATCCATCTTCTCCTCCTCCATCCAATCTACCTCCATTTCATCTTCTTCCATCATTTCTTCTTCCTTCTTCTTCTCCTCTCTCATTTTCTCTTTGCACAATCGACTCACCTGTCCGTCAGGTTGGTAACATGACACACAGATGAAACGAAACACAATGACATCACGTGACACACAGATGACATGACACACATGACATCATGTGACACAGAGATGACACGACACACAGATGACATGACACACAATGACATCACGTGGCACAAACTTCTCTGTCAATGCTGCCGTCAAATCCAGTGTCACAGCTGGCGGTCTCCATGCTGTTACCATCTCGTATGCTGTCGTCATCGTCATCGTTGTTGTTGTTGTTTTTGTTATTGTTGTTGTTGTTGTTTTTGTTGTTGTTCATTATATTTTTGTTGTTGCTGCTCACTATATTGTTGTTGTTTATATCATTGTTGTTCATTTTGTTTATTTCGTTGTTGTTTATGTTGTTGTTGTCGTGATCGTTGTTTTTATTATCTTCATCAAGGAACCCAATGTCGTGCTGTTGGTTGTGTTTTTTGTTTGTTTGGAAACACACCCCTCTCCAGCACACCACCTCCAACACACCACCCTCCAACACACCACCCTCCAACACACCTCCCTCCAACACACCACCCTCCAACACACCACCCTCCAACACACCACCCTCCAACACACCACCCTCCAACACACCACCCTCCAACACACCACCCTCCAACACACCACCCTCCAACACACCACCCTCCAACACACCACCCTCCAACACACCTCCCTCCAACACACCACCCTCCAACACACCACCCTCCAACACACCACCCTCCAACACACCACCCTCCAACACACCACCCTCCAACACACCACCCTCCAACACACCACCCTCCAACACACCACCCTCCAACACACCACCCTCCAACACACCACCCTCCGACACACCACCTCCAACACACCACCCTCCAACACACCACCCTCCAACACACCACCCTCCAACACACCACCCTCCGACACACCACCTCCAACACACCTCCCTCCAACACACCACCTCCAACACACCACCCTCCAACACACCACCCTCCAACACACCACCCTCCAACACACCACCTCCAACACACCACCCTCCGACACACCACCCTCCGACACACCACCTCCAACACACCACCCTCCAACACACCACCTCCAACACACCACCCTCCGACACACCACCCTCCGACACACCACCCTCCAACACACCACCCTCCAACACACTCCCCTCCAACACACCACCCTCCAACACACCACCCTCCGACACACCACCCTCCAACACACCACCTCCAACACACCACCCTCCAACACACCACCCTCCAACACACCACCCTCCAACACACCTCCCTCCAACACACCACCCTCCTACCTACCACCCTCTAACACACCACCTTCCAACACACCACCCTCCAACACACCACGCTCCAACACAAAAGCCTTCTACTAAATCACCTCCTTACACACTCTCCCTTCGTCATCCTTCAACCATTCATCACCTCCCTTCGTCATCCTTCAACCATTCTTCACATTCCACTACCACTCTCCCTTCGTCATCCTTCAACCATTCATCACCTTCCTTCGTCATCCTTCAACCATTCTTCACCTTCCACTACCACTCACCTTTCCTCTTTGCTCCAATTTTTCTTTTTTTCTTTCACCGTTTTCTTTTCCCATTTGTTCTCTCTTCTTTCTTTCTTTGTTTCCTTTCCTTCCTTCCTTTCTTTCTTTTTCTCTTCTTTCTTCTTCTTCTCCTCTTCTTCTACCCCCTCCTTCTCCTCTTCCTTCTCCTTCTCTTCTTCTTCTTCCTCTTTCTCCTCCTTCTCCACCTCTTCCTCCTCTTCCTCCTCCTCCTCCTACTCCTCCTCCTCCTTCACCTCCTCTTCCGCCACTTCCTCCTCCTCCTCTTCCTCCTCCTCCTCCTCCTCCTCCTCCTCCACCTCCTCCTTCTCTTCCTCCTCTTCCTCCTACATCTTCTTCTTCTTCTCGACTTCCATTTCCTCTTTTCTTGTTTCTCTCCATCTTGCTAGTCTTGAGAGTGTACCAGTGAGGCCGGTTGTCGAGGTAACGGGAATCTGATGAGGGTAGGGATGGGGTGGTGGTAGAGAGGGCGGTGATGGTTGTGAGAAGGAGAGAGGTGGTGGGGAGAAATGAAAAGCACATGTTTGCGCATATATCCATCAACAATTTTCTTTCTTTTCTATTCATTCCTCCATCCATTCATTCCTTTAATCCCTCCATCCATTCATTCCTTCAATCCATTCATCCATTCATTCCCTCAATCCATTTATCCATTCATTCATTTCATCCATTCAATCCATTCATCCATTCAATCTATTCATCCATTCAATCCATTCATCCATTCAATCCATTCATTCATTCAACCCATTCATCCATTCAATCCATTCATCCATTCAATCCATTCATCCATTCAATCCATTCATCCATTCAATCCATTCATCCGTTCAATCTATTCATCCATTCAATCAATTCATCCATCCAATCCATTCATCCATCCAATCAATTCATCCATTCAATCAATTCATCCATCCAATCCATTCATCCATCCAATCCATTATTTCCTCAAATCGATTTTTCTAGCACTTAAA
>OX387259.1:1393988-1398988 GCA_947562095.1 Branchellion lobata | reverse complement strand
CACAAACACACACACACACACACACACACACACACACACACACACACACAAACACACACACACACACACACACACACACACACACACACACACACACACACACACACACACACACACACACACACACACACACACACACACACACACACACAAACACACACACACACACACACACACACACACACACACACACACACACACACACACACACACACACACACCTTGGAGAGGGCTTTTTTGGAGTCGATGTCTGAGAGGTCAGTGTGGCTGAGTTGCAAAGAAGAAGAGCTGCTTTGAAGGCTGCTTCTGGATGCCTCCACTGCTTCCGACTGTGGCGTTTGTGGCAGCTTCTTGAGCGACTTCTTGTTCAAGTCGTGAGAGCTTTTGAAGTCTTGAATAGAAATGCTGCTTGGAAGCACCACCACCCTCCTCTCACCCCCTTCCTCCTCCCTCTCTTGGCTGCTGAGACTGAGGGAGGACCTGGAAGGATGCAAGGCCTGCTTCGAGTCCACCATCACCAACGTCAAGCGACCTTTTTCTTCATCCCCTGCCACCAGCTTGAACAAGATTGCTCCTTCCTCTTTTGCTCTTCCTTCCCCATCTTCTTCTTTTCTCCCTTGCTCATCTCCTCCTCTTCCTCCATCACTCTTTTCAGCTGATGCACTCCTCACTGCTTTCCTCTGCTCCACCTTGAGTGACAAGTCAATAGGTTTGTTATCTCCGCCCACTGCTTGCTGAGGCGTTGAAGTTACGATCATCGCATGCTGGGGAGGAGTGATTTGAGGGGTGGTAATTTTTGGTGTGGGGATTTGAGTGGTGGTGGTTTGGGGGATGGTGGTTTGAAGGATGGTGGTTTGGGGGATGGTGGTTTGAAGGATGGTGGTTTGGGGGATGGTGGTTTGGAGAATAGGGGTAGTGAGCAAACAGCTGTGAGACTTGCTGTCTTGGTGTCCCTTCATGAAGTTGCTCAGAAAAATATTCACTGACGTCACAGGAGTGGCCATTAGCATGACGTCACTCTTCACCTCTTGCGTGTCGTGGCTACTGCTGCTAGTAGTGGTAGTAGTGGTGTCAGTTTTTAAATTAGTAGTAATAAGGTTGGAGCTAGAACAAATGAATGGGGTGGTGGTGATAGTGGTGGTAGTGGTGGTAGCGGCGGTGGCGGTGGTGGCGGCAGTGGCGGTGGTGGCATCGAGGGTGACGTAAGTCATTTGTGGCTCATGACTTATTCTGCTAATGTCTTCAAACTTGGGAACTCTCTTCATCAAGTTATTATTATTATTATTGTTATTGTTGTTGTTGTTGCTGTTGTTGTTAATTTTGCTAATGTTGTTGTTGTTGCTTTCTTGAAGGATGGTTTCAGAGGAAGGTGTTTTGTGAAGGTTTTTGTGATGGTGGTGGTGGTGAAGTGACTTGTGGAGAGGAGCGAAGAAGTCTGGGAGGTGGTCTGGTACTTGGCTTATGTTGAGACCTCTCTTGGTGGAAGGGGTGGTAGAGGGGGTGGTAGAGAATGTGGTGGAGGGGGTGGTAGAGAAAGTGGTGGAAGAGGTGTTGAAAGAAGAAGCGGAAAAAGTGGTGGAATGAATAGTCAGAGGAGTAATGGAATGAGAAACAGGAAAAGCTGTGGAGTGGTTTTCATGAGTGGAAGAGTGAAAAAGAGGGTACTGGAGAGGGTGTTGAAGAGGGTGGTGTGGGGGGGTGTGATGGGGAGGATGGAGGGGTACATCAGAGCGGTTGAGCTTGGCCTCCATGTAGCCAGGGAAGGACGAGTAAGGATCGGGTTTCTGGGGAAGACATTGGTCAGAAACCTTCCTTCGCTCGAGTGATGGAGAGATGGTGTCAGTGAGGAGAGCTGTGTCATTAGCCACTGAGGCTGCGAAAGAGGCTAACACGTTAGATACAATGGAGGTGGATGGAGAGAAAGAGGTGGATGGAGAGAAAGAGGTGGATTGAGAGAAAGAGGTGGATTGAGAGAAAGAGGTGGAAGGTGAAGAAGAGGTGGAAAAAGAAGAAGTGGGGGAAAAAGAGATGGATGATGCGGAGAAGGAGGAGTACAAGTCTGCTCTCATTCCTTCGAAACGGTTGGATGGCTTTGCAGGCTGGCTGAAAGATGAAGATACTTTCGAAATGGTGTTGTCTGAAGAGAAGGAGGAGGAAGAGAGGGAGGAGGAAGAGAAGGAGGAGGAAGAGGAAGCAAAGAGAAAAGATGATGATGATGAGGAGGATGATGATGATGAGGAGGTGGTTGAGAGAAGGAGAAGGCTGTTGGCCTGGTTGTAGAAGTCTTCGGCAAGGCTGCAGTAACTGTCGACGCTGATCTCGTACTCTCTGAAGCCCTCCGTCTCCTGCTTGCCCCACCCTGACCATGTCCGTGCATCGTGCTGTCTGTTTGGTTGTTAGTTTGAATGTCTGTGTGAATGTACGTGTGGGTTATTTTCTGTGTAGTTGTATGGGAGGTTGTTTTTGTGGTTGTCTGTGTGGTTGTCTGTTTGGTTGTGTGGGTAGTTGTGTGTGCTTGTCAATAAGAAGAAAACACTGAAAAAATAAAATAAGAACGAAATAATAAAAAAGAGAATAAAGAGAAAAAAAGTGAAAAAAAGAGAAGGGTGAAGAAGAGAGGAGCGAAAAAGAAAGGTGAGAAAAAAATGATAAGCAGAAAAAAAAGAAAGAAGAGGAGGATGGAAGAAAAGAAGAAAGAGCTAAAAAAAACTAGAGAGGAACAAGAAAAAGGAAGGAAGGAAGAGAAGAGAAGGAAGAGGAAAAAGATAAAGAAAAAGAGTAGGAAAAAAAAGAGTAGGAAGAAAAATAAGAAGAAAAATAAGAAAAAAAAAGAAGAAAAAGAAGAGAAGGATAAGAAAAAAAAAGAAGAATGGAAAAAAAAACAAAGAAAATGAGCTGACTTGTTGAAGTTGCCTGCATCCATCACGTGACTTCTGCCAGCTTCCGTTGACGTAGTGTGGTCGCCCGTGGCTTGTGCAGCTGTCCTGATGACGTAATCGTTGCTGTAATTGTTGTTGTTGTTGTTGTTGTTTATTTTAAGCGCCTGAGGATAGTCCTCAGATGCGCTAAAATTGTTGTTGTTGTTGTTGTTGTTGTTGCTGCTGCTGAGGTAGGCGCTGTAAGGCGTGGTTGAGGGTTCATGTTCAGAGGCCGTCATCTTGAAGGTGTGTGGTGTGCTAGAAGAGGTGGAGAAAGAAGAGGTGTTGGAAGGAGGGAGGGAGTGGGAGTGGAGAGGGGGGTAAGGATTGATGGAGGTTTCGTGAGGGCGGAAGCCCTGGTTCGAAAATCCTGTGTAGGAAGCTGCAGTGTGGCTTGTGCCTCCTGGGTGGTGGTTGTTGAAAAGAGGGTGGTGGTTGTTGAAGAGAAGGTGGTGGTTGTTGAAGGGGGGTGGTAGTTGTTGAAGGGGGTGGTGGTTGTTGAAGGGGGGGTGGTGGTTGTTGAAGGGGGGTGGTGGTTGTTGAAGGGGGGTGGTGGTTGTTGAAAGGGGGAGTGGTGGTGATGATGCTGGTTGTTGGGAAAAGGTAGAAGTTTTGATTAAAATTTTCAATGGTATAAGAGGCAGTTGTAGTTGGGTGAACAAAAGGTGGTGGATGGATGAGGAGTGGTGGATGGATGAGGAGTGGTGGATGGATGAAGAATGGTGGGTGGATAAGGAGTGGTGGGTGGATAAGGAGTGGTGGGTGGATAAGGAGTGGTGGATGGATAAGAAGTGGTGGGTGGATAAGAAGTGGTGGGTGGATAAGAAGTGGTGGGTGGATAAGAAGTGGTGGGTGGATAAGAAGTGGTGGATGGATGAAGAATGGTGGATGGATGAAGAGTGTTGGATGGATGAAGAGTGGTGGATGGATGAGAAGTGGTGGATAGATAAAAAGTGGTGGGTGAAGGAAGAGTGGTGGGTGGATGAGAGAGGTACCTGACGACACGATTCCACAGGCCGAGGTGACCACTCCGATCTTTCTGACGGCTGTGTTTGCTGGAGTAGAAGAAAGGGGGAGAGAGGAGTTTGTAGTGGTGGTGTGGTGAGAGGTGAGGTTTGTGTAAGGAGCAGAAGTTGCAAATTGATTGTTGAAGGATGGAGTGGTGGAAGAGGTGATGAAGGAATTAGTGGAAGGGGTGTAGGATGTAATGTGAGAAAACGTGGAAAAAATGGTGGATGAAGAAGTACTGAAAGTGGTCCTATGGCCGGATTGGAAAGGGTCGGTTTGGTGGTTGAAAGAGGAGAGAGAAGATGATGAAGAGGAGAGAGAGGATGATGAAGAGTGGAGAGAGGATGATGAGGGGTGGGAAGGAGATGATGAAAAGTGGAGAGAGGACTGTCGAGAACAAGAGCCTTGGAAAGAGGCGTAGCTGGTGGGAAGAGAGTTCTGGTGCTGTAACTGGGGCTCCATCTGTCGATGAAATATAGAAATATGATACTTATAAGCTATATAAGTATGCAACATTTATTATACAAAAAAACAAAACAAAGACCTCAACAACACAACAACATCATCAGCAACAACAGAAAATTCAACGACAAAATTAACAACAAAAACAACGACTCACCATGTAGTCAAAATGCGCATTTAAAATTCACCACTTTAAAAACTCAATTACACGCTCTGCTGACGTCCGGTTACTCTCTTTTCCCCCCCCTCTCTTCAGCTCCTCCTTCTTTCCATCCTTCTTTCTTTTATTCTTCCACCCGCCGCAATATTTTTTTCATTTTATTTTTCATTGTGACCTTCATGTTCTACGTAATCCAACTCCACAAAACCACAACCTTACTAACATACCACCCGTGACAACACCACTCACAACCACGCCATTCACGACCACACCACTCGCGACCACACCACTCACGACCACACCACTCACGACCACACCACTCACGACCACACCCCTCGTGACCACACCACTCACGACCACACCACTCACAACCACACCACTCGTGACCACACCACTCGTGACCACACCACTCACGACCACACCACTCACAACCACACCACTCGTGACCACAC
>OX387259.1:1368988-1388988 GCA_947562095.1 Branchellion lobata | reverse complement strand
TTGAAGTTGTTGTAGCTACTGTAGTTGTTGTGGTCGTTGTCATTGTTATTGTTATAGTTGTTGTGGCTGGTGTGGCTGGTGTGGCTGGTGTGGCTGTTGTCGTAACTGTTCTTTGACGAAATGTTGAAAAAGTTATCTTGACTGTTATTGTTGTTGTTAAATTGATCAAGTTTGTTGGATTGAGTGTTGTTGTTGTTGTTGCTGTATTGATTGTTATAAAAATCGTGTTGGCTGTTCTGCTGCTTGTTGTACTGAATGTTGTCACTGTTTGTGCCGCTAATGTTGTTGTTGCTGTTGTAGTTGCTGTTGTAGTTGCTGTTGTAGTTGCTGTTGTAGTTGCTGTTGTAGTTGCTGTTGTAGTTGCTGTTGTAGTTGTTGTTATTGTTGCTGTTATTGTTGTTGTTGTTATTGTTGTTGTTATTGTTGTTGTTATTGTTGTTGTCATTGTTGTTGTTATTGTTGTTGTTATTGTTGTTGTTTTTGTTGATAAGAGATGTGTAGTAGGTGTTGTCAAAGTTGTTGTAAGAATTACTTATCGTCGATGCAGTTGTGCTTTGACTGGAGGAGAGGAATGAAGGAAGAGTGGTGTTGATGGTGACGGCGGTGGTGGTGGAGGATGTAACAAGGTGGTTAGGTGTGTCGACAGTAGTGGGAGGGTAGGCATGAGAGAAGGACGAGGAAGCGGAAGAAGGGAAAGAAGGGTACAAGGAGGTTGTTGAAGTGGCAAGGGTGGAGCAGGAGAGAGAGGCGCTGTTGAAAGAGGCAACTGAGGGAAAAAAAGCACTCGTATTGAAAAGTGAATGAGTGGTTGAAGTGGTGATGGTGGTGGTGGTGAAGGGAAATGACTTGGCGGAGGGAAAGGAAGTGGTGGAGGGGGAAAAAGAAGGAGTAGCGAAGGTAGAGGAAGGGGGAGTGGAGGAATGAGGTGTAATGTAACTGTTTAACCGACTGTTCGAAATAAGATCGTTGATGTCGTCTTGTTGTTGTTTTGGTTGATGTTGTTGTTGTATCGAGTCACGTGAAAAAGCCTGTGACATCCCTGAAGTAGCACTGATAACGTCATGGCGATTTGAAGCGGTTACAACAGGGCTTGTCAAGGTGGTTGTCAGGGTGGTTGTCAGAGTGGTTGATCTGTTAGTTGTCAAGGTGGTTGTCAAGGGAGTTGTCAAGGGGGTTGTCAAGGGAGGCGGCATTGCCTCGTTCCCCATGGCGCGGGCCATCACCAACTCAATCTGCCTGCGCTCCTCTGCGTTCAAGTGGCTCAAATCGACGTCTGCAAAGGGCGAGGAATCTGTCGCTCCTTTGCCGCTGCTGCCGCTGCCGCTGCTGGTGATAGTCATTGTCGTGTGTGATGGTGGTTTTAGAGTTGTGGTGTTGTACGGTGTTGTGGCGTTGTATGGTGTTGTGGTGATGTTTGTTGGTGGTTGTTGTCTGGAAGTATTGAAGGGAGTGGAGGAATAGTTAGAAAGTTGGTTGAACGAGTTGTTGAGGGGAAAAGCGAATGGTTGGGTGGAGTGTGTGGTGTTGGTGTGAGTGGGGAAATAGGAAGAGTGGGAGGTGAGAGAGGTGGAAAAGGAAGAGGAAAGAGAAGAAGACTGAGAGGTGGAAAGAGAAGAAGAAAGAGAAGAAGAGGAGAGTGCGTTGGTTCGGGAGTCATTGTTGAAGAAAGTGCTTTTTGAGGTTGATTTGATGTCGGCCTGGCTAGAAGGAGGCGTTGGAGAGATAGGGGTGTGTAGGGAGAGAAGGGAAGAGGGAGAGAAGGAGGAGGAAGAGGCGGAGGAGATGGCGGAGTTAAGAGCATCAAGCATAGGGTTGAACTTGGAGGGCAGCAAAGAAGAGGCCTGTCTGAGGCTCTGGAAGGGAGTGGAAAATAATTTCGACTGAGTGGTCGCTTGTGGTTGAGGAGTGGTCGCTTGTGGTTGGTGGGTGGCGGCTTGTGGTCGGTGGGTGGCGGCTTGTGGTTGAGAAGTGGTTGCTTGTGGTTGAAGAGTGGTTGTTTGTGATTGATGGTTGGTTGGGTAGAAGGGGGTAGATTGTCCGATGAACTGGTTGCTAGTGGAAAAGTTTGAATTAAAAGTTTGGGCATTTTTTTGAAACTCATTTAGGAAAGTGTTGTTAATGTTGTTGTTGATGTTGTTGCTGTTGTTGACGTTGTTAACGTTGTTGTTGTTGACGTTGTTGACATTGTCGTTGTTGATATTTTTTTTGTAGTTGTTGAGGTTGCTATTAATATTGTTGTTAAGGTTATTGTTGTAGTTGTTGTTGAATTGGTTGTTAAAGTTATTAGTGTTGTTAGTGTTAGTGTGGTTAACGCTGGTGTTGTAATTGTTGCCGTTGATGTTGTTGTTGTTTTTGTTGTTGTTGTTGTTGTTGTTGTTGTTGTTGTTGAAGTTGTTGTTGGTTGTTGATTGTTGAAAGGGTGTATCCTTGTTGTAGGTGTTCAGCCCTCCCTTGTTGTCATTTTTGCTCGAAAAGTCTGGAAAGATGCTGCCACTGCTGATACTGAACTTGCTGGTGATGGAGGATGAGGGAAAGGAAGAGGAGGAGGAGGAGGAGGAAGAAGAGGAAGAAGAGCCTGTGTGTTGGGAGACCAATTGCTCGGTGCTGTCGATAGCGGAGCTGAGTAACCCGCTTAGGCTCTTGAAGAGACTCATATTGCTGCCCTGCGCAAGCCCCCTTCAACCCGCTTTCGTGTGTTCGTCTTCAATGTTTGCGATGTTCTTGATGTTCTTAACCCTCGCGATGTTCGCGATGTTTGTAATGTTTGTCTTCAATGTTCTTCTTCAATATTCTTCTTCAATGTTCGTCTTCAATGTTCGTTTTCAATTTTTGCGATGTTTGCACTGTTTGCAATGTTCGCGGTGTTCGCAAGTGCCATGCACTTGACGTTTGTAAAGTTACTCCGATGCCTTCAAGTTCTTCAGCGCATTCAACGTTCGCTAAAAATTGATTGACAAGCGTATCCAAAGTAGAGATGAAAGGGTCCAGCATGAACAAGGAAGATGCACACAAAACACCAAAATGTACACATACACACATGCACACACAAAAACACAAACACGCACGTACACAAACACACACATGCACACGTGCATTTCTTCAAAACACCACACACCCTCCCATCGATCCACTCTACACCGCTGTACAACTTTTGCAACGAGTGTACAACCAGCCTCCAACGCCATTGCCGTACACTCGCCATTGCTCGTACATCCTTCTTCCTCATTATATATCAGTACACACCATCGTACATTAGGTTTTATGTGTATGTATGTATATGTATATACATTTGTATGTATGTATATACATGTGTATGTATGTATATAGACTGGATTTTGATTTATTGCTTCCTTTGAAGAAAGTATGGCACAAAGATGAGAAAGATTATCAAACACGCACACACGCACACACACACACACACACACACACACACACACACACACACACACACACACACACACACACACACACACACACACACACACACACACACACACACACACACACACACACACACTCACGTATCTTAAACATGCATTCAAGATATACTGTCACCAGCACATGCATCATGCAAGCACTGCCACTCGATCCTGTGACGTTGCAGTTATCTTTCAAGAACGTTGGCGTTGCTCACTTGTCAACCACCCACCCATGCAACCACCCACCCATGCAACCACCCACCCATGCAACCACCATGCAACCACCATGCAACCACCATGCAACCACCCACCCATGCAACCACCATGCAACCACCACACAACCACCATGCAACCACCCACCCATGCAACCACCATGCAACCACCCATGCAACCACCATGCAACCACCATGCAACCACCATGCAACCACCCATGCAACCACCATGCAACCACCATGCAGCCACCACACAACCATCATGCAACCACCCATGTAACCACCATGCAACCACCATGCAGCCACCACACAACCATCATGCAACCACCCACCCATGCAACCACCATGCAACCACCCATGCAACCACCACACAACCACCATGCAACCACCCATGCAACCACCCACCCATGCAACTCCCATGCAACCACCATGCAACCACCACACAACCACCATGCAACCACCATGCAACCACCATGCAGCCACCACACAACCATCATGCAACCACCCATGCAACCACCACACAACCATCATGCAACCACCATGCAGCCACCACACAACCATCATGCAACCACCACACAACCACCATGCAACCACCATGCAACCACCACACAACCACCATGCAACCACCACACAACCACCATGCAACCACCACACAACCACCATGCAACCACCACACAACCACCATGCAACCACCATGCAACCACCCACCCATGCAACCACCATACAACCACCACACAACCACCATGCAACCACCACACAACCACCATGCAACCACCACACAACCACCATGCAACCACCACACAACCACCATGCAACCACCATGCAACCACCACACAACCACCATGCAACCACCATGCAACCACCATGCAACCACCACACAACCACCATGCAACCATCAATTTACCGTCTCAATTATTTTCAAACCACACCTACCAACCACACAGCACCTCCTCCGGTCAATCCACTTTCCTTCCACCTAACCCACTTCCAGCCTTTCCTTTCTGTGACGCCTCATGCTAATCTAATCAACGCTTTTCTGCCTCTCCGTTTTCGTTTGAGCTCAGCTTGTAACTTTAAGTAATCTTATATTATTTTTAACTAATATAATCAAAATTATTTTATTTTTAGTTCGATTGTTCGCCGTGTTTTTGTAACATTTCCAACGTATGTCTGGACTTGATTTAATAAAGACTATAAAAAACACTTGTAAAAACCTTAAGCACTTTGTTCAAAGGCGCTCCCATGGAAACGGTCTTACTTGAAGTGGGCTACTAGGTGACTAAGCCCCTCTAGCACGGCGTCTGTTTTTACTTGAATGTTCATATTTTACAACCAACTTGAGCTTAGTGAAGAATCGAACCCTGAGCCTCACAATCGACAGTCAAGCTCTCTAACCATTACGCTACAAGCGACAAACATACAGGCAGGGTAGAATAGAGAGGGTGTGGGATGGGGAGATGGAAGAGGAGTGAGTGTGGCGCGAGAGTGATAAGTATGGTGGTTGTTTTTTATGAATTGAAAATTTTTACTTTTAATTCTTTCAACTGATTCGAAAATTGTGACAGAACTTGAAACATGGATGGCAATGATTATTAATATGAAATTGCAATATTATTCAAATTACGCACGCACACACACACACACACACACACACACACACACACACACACACACACACACACACACACACACACACACACACACACACACACACACACACACACACACACACACACACACACACGCACACACACACACACAACACAAACAGATGAACTCAGGTTGAAAGCTATATGAATAATTTTCATCAGTATTATTATTATTAATTTTATTCATATTAGTTATTATTTACAGTTATGTTTATAATAATAATAATAATAATAATAATAATAATAATAATAATTATTATTATTATTATTATTATTATTATTATTATTATTATCTATCTGTTAAAAGCAAAATGTTTGTATAGCGCCTATTGCGAACTTTTCAAGAGCGCTCTGTCACGAACTGCTTATACAAGTGTTAGAATCTTTACAAAACGTAGAGGTAGCAGAGGTAGGATTGGGAGGAGGAGAGTTCCAATAAGGAGGAACCACTGTAAGAGAGTTTTAGTATAATTGTTCAGATGGTATCCTAAAAATGAGAATAAGTAGAAGATCTCAGCCTCTTACGAGGAGGCTACCTAAAAAGGTCAGGTAAGTAGCTAGAGGAGTGAATATTTTTAAGCTGTGAGTGCAGATTTTGGAAATTGGTCTTATTTTAGAGACAATTAGTGTAAAGAGACAAGAGTAGGAGTTGGAGAACTGATGAAGATGCAGAGAACTGAGTATCAGAAACTGAGCGGGTAGCGCCAGTGAAAGATTTAGTGAGAAGGTGTAGCATGCTCCCAGGGAGTGCATAGTATAGAGTAACAATAATCTTAAAAGAATAAAAAAAGTAAAAAAAACTAGTATTTATAACAATATTGGTAATTATTATTATTATTGTCGTATTATTTTTAGTATTATTATTGTTATTATTATTTTTATTATTATTATTGTTATTATCATTATTTATACTAAAGAAATTTCCGATGATACATCACGTGATGTGTTTCTTATTGTTCTTCTTCTTGTTCTTGTGGATTGATTTCGAGTTGCCTTGACTCTCAACAGCAGCCTTAGCGTCACCAGCAGCAGTGGCGGCAGCAGTGGCAGCAACGGTGGCAGCAGCAGTGGCAGCAGCAGTGGCAGCAGTGGTGGTGGTGGCGGTAGATGGCTTGGTGATGTAGGAGTTCTTGAGTTGGTTGGCGACGACCAGTAGCAAGAGCAGGGGACACGACACGCACGCATACCACGACGTCCCCTCCACCATGCTGACAAACCAGTTGCTGAACATGCCAGTGACCAAGGCCCCTGTTGCCACGACGAAGAGCAGCAGACCCGAGGTGGCATGGCTTAGCTTCCAGGTAGAGAGTGGGCGCAGACGAAGCAGTAGGGGTCGCCACCACCATAGCAACGCACCCCCCAGACACTGTAGGGTGCAGTGGACTAGAGTAGCCACGCCTACCCACCCGTGCCATGACGTCACGTGAGGCTTCTGAGCCCTCTCCTTGTTAATGTAGATGGCCCCGTATCCTGTGTGAAGTGGTGGAGGGAGGAATGGTGGTGGTGAGAGGAAGGAATGGTGGTGGTGGAGGAGAGGATTGGTGGCGGTGGTGGTGGGGAGAGGTTTGTGGTTTGGTAAGTCAGGATGAGTAATGAGAAAAGCATGAAAATTTTTTTAATATGTGAAAAATACGGAGATAACCTCTTAACACACACAGGCACACACACACACACACACACACACACACACACACACACACACACACACACACACACACAAAAACACACACACACACACACACACACACACACACACACACACACACACACACACACAAACACACACACACACACACCCACACACACACACACACACACACACACACACACACACACACACACACACACACACACACACACACACACACACACACACACACACACACACACACACACACACACACACACACACACACACACACACACACACACACACACACACACACACACACACACACACACACACAAACACACAAACATGCACACACACCCAAAAAAGCACAGAGAAGGGCAGAAAGCATGAGAAGCCAATGCCAGAAGGTCTTGTCCTTGCGGGAGGCAACAAGGGAGCTGAATGGTGAGAAGACCATCACAGCTTGTACCATCAGAAAACAGAACTGGTGGCATGGTTGGTGTTGTTGTTTTTGGTGTTGCTGTTGTTGTTGAGAAGTTTTTGTTGATTTTTTGTTGTTGTGATTGTTGTTGTTGAGGTTATTTTGGAAGGTTGTTAGTGTTTGGTGGTTGTTGGTGTAGTTGGAAAATTGCCAATTTTTTCCATAGGTAGTCAAAGGATTGTGTTTTGTATGCATGTTGCTGCAGTGTATTGTGTTACTAACATGTTGTTGGGGTGTGTTGCATTGTTCATGTATTGTTGAATCGTATTGTTACATCAAGTGCACTGTATTAGATCTTCAAATACAAATCATTAAATTTAATTTAATTGTGACATTTGGTATGCAAATGTTTCAATTAGGTCATAGTGCATCAAATTTGTTGGAAAACATGTGCTCTGGTACTAATGCACTCACAGCAACAACCATCAGAGTCGGGTGCCATGAAAAGAGGGCTGTGTGAGAATAAATGTTTAATGAGAAGTTGGAAATTCTTTAATACAATTGTGTTATGAAATAATTAAACGAACTGGAAAGTTTAAGATTTTAAATCAGTCAAAACTGAGCAACAAATAAAACTTATTCATTGAAAAGCTGAAGATCGAAGCTTAAAACTTTGTTCATATGAATCATGATATCTTACTATAAAAGAGAATAAATGCAACTAAAAAAGATGTTATGCAATAATACAACTAAAAGTGATGTTTCGAGTGTTTTTAAAAGGCAGTGAAAGTGAAGTTAATGACAAGAGCCTGGAAGGGCTGTGTAGACGACGAAGCCGGTGAACAAGATGGAGACAAAGTGAACAACCATCGCGACACACAAGAGACACCACAAGGCGCTCCCAACTTAAATAAGTTGGTGTGACTAAAGTTGCAAACTTTAACCCCACTCACTTTTAAATAAGTTCAAAAATCTTTTGTGACATGGTCTGGTGATAGAGATGATAATGGCACATCTGAAAAAGTTACTTCAATGAATAAATATACTTATTTTATTTGATTAACATCTCCCCAATACGTTCAGACCTAATCTAATCAAATCTTTTTTATAGCATTTCTACACATTATTCAAGAGCGTTCTGCTAACTTTTCAAACAATAAAGTTTTAAGGGCTCTAAAAAATCGAAGTAGAAAAGTAAAAGAGGTGAGCTCGAGGGAAAGAGTTCCATGGGAGATCTACACAATACGGTCACTGCAAGCACATTTATTGTGATATGAATCACAAATCTAGTCTAATCTAATCAATGCCTTTGTAAAGTGCCTATTAGCCCTTGGTTCAAAAACGCTCCCATCGAAAGGGTTTTACACGCCGTGGGCTATTAGAGAACTGGGCTTTCTAGGACGGCATCTGTATTTCAATTGAGTTGCCGCTTTTAGAACTCAAACTTGGGCTCACACAATAATACTTTAGAGCAGAATAGCCAACACTCCTACGTCAGACATGGTCCTCGAACGAGTCATCAGTTGGACGCACAAGAAAAAGCCTTATTGGCGAGCCCTCAAAAATCACGATGGTGCGCTATACAAGAGGTTCGCCTGAAACTTTACCTAAGAGGTCAGAGCGAAGCACCGGGACAACACAAACGTCACTATGCTGACGTCACACGTGAGAGAAGTTTCAGAGTGAAGCTTTGCTTGCATTTATTCGAATGGGTTTATTTCAATGAAAAGAAGCCAGAAAAGAGGGAGATAAGGGTGATTGTGTGAGAGGATTTGAAGGACAACGAAGGAAGAACTCTCAGTTCTGACTGGGTCTGAGGAATAAATGATTAGTGAATGATTATTGAATGATAAGTGAATGATTATTAAATGATAAGCGGATGATCGTTGATTGATTATTGAATGATAAGTGAATGATTATTGAATGATTATTGAATGATAAGTGAATGATCGTTGATTGAGAAAAGAATAAGAAAAGGTAAAGGAATGATAAGTGGAAAGAAAGGGAAAATAATAATATGGAAACACGGTAAAAACAACAACAACAACAGCACGTGACTGACTTGGCCCACTCGACGGAGAGAATGAGATGGTCGTAGCCGAAGCCTGAGACGCCCTCGATCGCCATGGCCGCCTCTTCTCTGCGACTGAAGTTGATGTAGGCGAAGCCCTGTGTGATGGTGTGGTGTGGTGTGTGGCGAAGCCTTGTGGTGGTGTGATGTGACGTGACGTGATGTGGTGTGTGCAGGGTGTGGTGTGACGTGGTATGTGTGGGATGTGTGTGGTGTAGTTTGGTGTGATGTTTTGTGGTTTGGTGTAGTGTGGTGTGGTGGTTGATAGAGTGGTGATTGAGAGCTAGATGTTAATAGTGAGAATAAATTGGAATTATCCCATCGTGGCCACCCTCAAAACTCCCTACCCTCCCTTCTATTTCATACCTTCCCAATCCCCCTCCAACCTCCACCAACTTCCCCAACTTCTTCAACCTCCTTCTCACACCAAGAAACACCTTCAAACCATCTTCACCCCAACTCCAACCCCCACCCACCTTGGACTGGCCGGTGACCTTGTCCTTGGCGAGGAAGGTTCGGAGTATTTTTCCGAAGGGCGAAAAGAGTTCCTGCAAGTCCACCTCACGCATGTTCTCAGGCAAGTTCGACACCCGAATCGTCGCCTGATCGTCTGCGTGCAACAACACCCTTGCAACAACCAACAACACTCTTGCAACAACCAACAGCACCCTTGTAAAAACCAACAACACCCTTGCAACAACCAACAACACCCTTGTAAAAACCAATAACCAACAAAATGTTGCAACATAAGTATCAAGGAGCAAAACACGGGATAGCGAACAACAAACAACAATGATGAACGATGTGAAAACACATAAAACAGGAAACAACGAACACAAACAACAAACATAAAAAACGAACATAAACAACAACAAACAACGAACATAAACAACAACAAACAACGAACATAAACAACAACAAACAACGACGAGCAACCTCCTCGAGACTTGGTGTTCATGGACTCGCCTCGTTTGTTGCCTCCCTCACGCAAGCTGGGAGGCACGTACTTGGCACTCCTCGACAGCGGAGGAGCTGCCGACGCTGCTTGGCCGTTGCTGGCTGCTGCAGCTGCTGTGTCGTCTGCTTTCTTCGGGTCCAGTTGCTGTGGGAGTGCATGTGGTGGCGTAGACTGGCTAGTTAATGTTGAAAGCAACAACAAATTAGCAAAAGAAACAGTTACAACAACAACACAACAACAACAAAACGACAGCTTAAACAAAGAATAACAACAACAACAGCAGCAACAACACAACAACAGCACCTCTTGCAGGGGCACCAGAGAGTCCTTGTAAGGGCATTTGTTGGTCCAGTGGTCACCCTTGCAGATCCTGCACGTCACTATCTTGCCCTTCAGACGAGCCAGTGGATCCTCTTCCACCTCATTCCACTGTGGTGTGTGTGTGTGTGTGTGTGTGTGTGTGTGTGTGTGTGTGTGCGTGCGTGCTGTGGTGGAGTGGAATGGTGTGGAGTAGCATAGAATGGTACAATGTGGTGGTGTGGTATGAGGGTTTTGGTAGTGGTGTGGCATGATGTTTGGTGACGTGTGAATGAATAAATAAATGAATGAGTGAGTGAATGAATGAAAAGATGAATGAATGAATGAAGAGATTAATGAATGAATGAATGAAGAGATTAATGAATGAATGAAAGGATGAATGAATGAATGAAGGGATGAATGAATGAATGAATGAATGAATGAATGAATGAATGAACGTATGACGGACCTCCTTGGAGTTTTGGAGGAGAATTTCCTCGCAGATGTTGACGTTAGCGGTGTTCGGACCTGGTGGGTCATCCTTGGCCGCTCCAAACTTGCTCAACTCCTGCGTGGAGGGAGTTGGAAAGGTGGTGGTTGAATAGAGAAGAGAATGATGAGGTGTTTGAAAAAAAATGGAGATGTGTTTGAGAGAAGATGAGGGTGTGTTTGAGGGAAGATGAGGGCGTGTTTGAGGCAGGATGAGGGTGTGTTTGAGAAGAGATGGAGACAAAGGGAAAGGTTGACCATGTAACCTTCCTCTTGGCCACATTGGTAGATACTAGTTGAGTCTCTATCTTGTACGTCTTCACCACCTGTCATGAGAGGAAGTTATCCATTCATATAGCGCCACTTTATGGTTTCAAAACTTTTTTGTCGCAGTTGATTTTCAACCTGTTTATCAGCGTGTGACGAGCAATTTAGTATTTATATAGCGCCAATTAACGTTTTATTTTTTTAGTTTTTGTTGATGTAACCTTGATTCGTTTTTTTTCATCGTTGAACTTGTACGCTATCACCTTCTTCAGTCCCAACTCCTCATCGAACAACTCCGAGGAAGGCAGATTAGATGAAAACATGCTCCCTGTGAGAGGGTTAAAAGAGGGTGTGAAGGGGGTGGATAGTCGTGGAAAAATGAAGTTGAGTGATTGTGGAGAAGAAGAAGATTGAACAGAAGGGGAAGAAGAGCAAACACATACCTTCATCTCCCAACTCCACCTGTTCTGCCCAGCTTGTCTTGACACTGTTTGTGGTGTTCAAACATTTGTCATGAAGCATCCTCAACGACACTACTTGCCTGAAAACTCTCGTTTCTATAACTTTTTCCTTTATAGCTCTCTTGACTCCTTATACTCATTGTTTATAGCTTAACTTTTCAAACTTAAGATTCCCTTGATTCTGTCCACGAAATGTATAAAAAACCATGAAAACTTTAGAAAATCTCAATTCTTCCAATTAATCTTATTCATTCATTTTATATATCACTATATGAGCACTCTTCTCATCTTCCTTCAAGTTCTCTTCCTCAGTTATAATGAAGTAGCTGGTGTTAATGATGAAAAAAAAGTGACTTGAAGTATTTTTATAATACTAAGAATTGAAACGGCCAGCATCCCTCTAACTCCACTCATTGCCATTTAAACCTTTCTTGTTCAAAACTTTTATAAAAATAGAATTATTACAAAATGGAAATAGCCTCAACCAACAATCTGTTCAGTGACAGACATGTTAGCCTTTTATTCGAATTCGAATCGAAGGTTCTCTTGAGTAAATTTTAAACTAATGTAATAAAAAAAGTGAAAATAATAAAACCAACTCGTCTTGATTTTTGCCCATGTTAAGGATCTTTGAAGGCATTACAACGTCTTTGAAAGAGCGATAAAACGCTATGTGATGAAAAAGAACTTTAAAAAGATTTTTTTTAAAGTTTTATAAACCTTACTGTAATGGATATAAAACATAACTTTTTTATTGAAAAAACATTTTTTATCAAAAAATTGTTTCAATGGTGCGAGAAGATTATATACAATCTATTGCTCCAAAGGCGCTCCTAAGAGAACTTTGTTACCCGCTGTTGCACTACTAGGTGACTAAACCACTCAAACACGGCGTTTTTTTCTCACTTGAGTTGCCTAGTTCTAAAAATGAGCTTAGTCGAGAATCGACTTCTTGACGATCTTCCCTCAATTGATATTTCATCGATTTCACACACACCTTCTTCCAGCATTTGTAGCTTAGGCTTCATTTTTTATTTTTATCTTTTCTTCATACCAAAAACAAAATCCGTAGCTTTTTTTTCTTATTCCATCTCCGTTATACCAAACAGTTGAAACCATTTCTAGCATTTTACAAGTCCTTTGGTCAGACAATGAAGAATGCTGTCGCTTTCAAAATATAAAAAATTAATAAAGTATAAAATGCTAAAAACACATGAAAAAGTTGACCAAAACTAGTAATCTCAGCTGGCTGGTAGCTCGTAATAAAAAAAAATGTTTTATTATTTTCAATAGTTTTTATTGTATCAAATCCAGACGAACGTTGAAAATGGCACAGAATATAGTGAACAATCAAAATGAAAGAAAAAAACTAATTTTAATCTTAAAAATCCAGTTGAAGGTATGAAAAAATCGGAAAAAAGATAAATTAACCGTGACTGGAGTTCAAAAATGAATTTTAAACCAAAAAATCTCAACCCTAACCATAAACCCTGAGCCTCAACCTCAAAACAAGCCGCAATTTTAAGTCTAGTGAGTTGTATGAAAAAGTCGGAAAAAGAGAATTACAGTTTGCTACTTCAACACAAGGTTTAGCTTTCAAAAGTCTAGTGAAATTTTCAAAATTGAAAATGATAAAACAAGGAATTTAACTCTTACTTCCGTTTTAAATTTTTTTTTAAAGCAATTAACTTAACGCCTCAACTTTAAGGATACCAATATGAAAATTTCATACTTTTTTTTCGTATCAGGCAGCTCTTGTGTGTACTTTCAAGCAACTTTACGCATGCATGAAAGGTGCTGCAGAAACCTTCATTGCAATTGAAAGGTTTCTATGGCGTTTTCAGGTTCGAACCGACGTGGAACTCATATACGCAACGAAAATAAAATGTGACCACAACCTCTATTTCCTGATTTTTTCTTCTCTTCTTCCAGCCTTCACTCCTCACCGCGACAAACTTGTCGACTTTTCGGCCTAAAAAGCAACACCAACAAGCTTTATTTCAGTTAAAGTGTTACGACTTCAACTCGAATTCAACTTTGCACTTTTTCAAGAAAACGATTTGGAAAAAATGGCAATTAGAAATGGAGTGAATAAGAAATTAAGACGTGAGTGACAATCATGCAAGCTGGGATACTGGACGATGGTTGTATAGCTATACAAACCGCTTAGTTTTTTCTTCAATGAATTGCTTCTTATTAGAACTCGAATGTGAGTTTGGCTGGAATCGAGCCCAAAGATTCATGACGAATAGCCGAGCTCGCTAACCATTATGTTACAAGCGACAGCCTAGAAATTAAATGAATCAGAAAATATTTAAAAAAATAGAATTCATTTGAAAATAATATTTATTACAATTTTTGAATTTAAAAAATTACTCAAAATAAAAAAATAAAAATAATCATTCAAAAACACCACAGTTTAGCATCATTTTAGCTATCACTTATATATATAAATAATGTGTTTTTGAATGCGTAGCCCTTCGGGGCTACATATACTAAAATTGGAACGATACAGAGAAGATTAGCATGGCCCCTGCGCAAGGATGACACGCAAATTCGTGAAGCGTTCCATATTTTTTTGAACACTTTTTTAACATTTTGTGTTAACTTCACTTCATCTTTTCTTCACTTTTTTAAAAGAAAGCACCTCATTTTAAACAATAACATTTCAACTTACTCAACAAGATTAAATTTTATTTTTCGCAAGAAACTCAAGTCTTTTACTCATTCTCACTTTTTAGGGCATCCTTCAGCTCGAGTAACGGATTCATAAACTTCTTTCCACCACATCTCTAACTTATTTTTGTAAACTTTTAGAGCCTGTTTTTAAATGGTTCGTAGCAAATGGCTCTTAAACAGTAGAATCATTGCTAAAAAATAATTGGATCAGGTTCATCAGCTTTGCTCAAAACCTTAGCTTCGGCCCTAATTTTCAGTCCCAGATCAAGGTGCATTTCTTTGGCTAGACTTTTCAAAACGCTCAAAAAACTTGAAATTAAATTCTGCTACTCATCCACTCATCACTAGCCCAAACTTCTTATTTGAGTAACACTTTTATAATTCAAAAGCGACAACCAACACAACCGCTTCAATAAGAGGTAGGTAAGTAAGTAGGTAGTTTCACGGTTCATGGCTTTCAGAAAACCATAGTAATCTTCAAGCCCTAAAAAACTCACATCACCATCATCAGGTGGCCTCGAAACTCTACGGGGTTGATGCCACTATAATAATATTCGTTTTTGTATTGTATTGTATTGTATCAGGTAGGAAGGTAGGTTTAGGGTAGAAAAAGAAGTTAATGTTCAGACCTCATAAAAGGTTTTCATTTAAAATATTTTGATACGTTTTAATAAAATTTCATCGAAAAAACTTTTTAAAAAGTGAATTTTTGGATTTTTAGTTCAAAATATTAAATTTTTGATAGTCATTAATGCGAAATAGCTCCCATCGCTATATAAGCTTGAAGACATGTCTTATGGTTTGTAAATAATTACAAAGTAAAATGTTTCGGGTTAGGCTATTGTCATTTCAGGAAATTAAAAGAAACATATTAGGAAGACGACTTTCTACGAGGCCTGCCAGGAAGTTACACACAGCGACAACATATAAAGCATTTTGCAGTGGATTATCTGCACGGAATGCGCCTGCTAAGACCTCAACCTCCACAAGGTCAGAAAATTTCATATTAAACTAAAAAATACTATTTACCGCTAATTTTTTTTATATTTTATTAAATAATTTATTAATTGTTTTTTAGTCGTGAATTATTTTTGAACATATAATAACGGCTTTGAATTAGGATACAAAATATTTGATTAACTTTAAATACAGATATTATGTTATTTCAGATTTTTCTGTTAATTCTACAAATTAAAGCGAAAATTCATATTTAACAAAAGTTTTTCATGCAACAATATGTCAACTGATGCTTGAGCAGGAGGTGGGCAAAGCTGCAGTCTTGTGGGGTGTTCAGGGGCATGAGTACCGGTGGGTGCTGAACTCATTCCACTACTACGATGCATAATAACTATTTCACACCAATTCACTCCACTGCAACCATTCATAGAAGTTAGTTCATGTTTTCTTCATGGTTTTTGTTTCAGGCAAGTACCCAGAGCACACGAAGGTGACGTTGCCAGCGCTGTCTCCGACGATGGAGAAGGGCAACCTGGTGCGGTGGTCAAAGAAGGAGGGAGATGAGCTGATGGAGGGAGACTTGTTGGCGGAGATTGAGACGGACAAGGCCACCATGGGCTTCGAGACACCTGAGGAGGGCTACCTGGCCAGGATCATCATCCCCGAAAACACCAAGGACATCCCCCTCGGCAAGGTACCCTCCTTCTTCTCCTCTTCTACCTAACTTCTCTTCCTAACTCTTTTTTTTCACAACTGCTAACTTTTCTTTCTTCCTATTTTTTTCATTCTTTTTCTTCTTCCTAATTTTTCCTCATAAATCTTCCTCTTCTTCTTAACTCTTCCTTCTCTTCTTCCTCTTCTTCTTAACTCTTCCTTCTCTTCTTCCTCCTCCTCCTCCTCTTCCTCCTCCTCCTCCTCCTCCTTCTCCTCCTCCTCCTCCTCCTCTTCCTCCTCCTCCTCTTCTTCCTCCTCACCAGTTGTTGTGCATCATAGTGGCAGACAAAGAGCACATAGGAGCTTTCCAGTCTTACACTCCCACCGAGGACTCTCTCCGGGGTGACGCCTACCCCCCTCCCCAGGCACCTGTCAACTCCCCCTCCCCCTCAGGTGTGCTCTCTTGTGCATTTTTTGTCTATTTCTTGGGCGTTTCTAGTGCTTTTTCGTGCATTTTTTGTGAATTTTCTGTGAATTTTTTGTGCATTCTTTGTGCTATCCTTCTGAATTTCTTGTGTCTTCCTCTTGTGCATGCATCACTCATTCATTATTACTCAAACGAATGGTGCTTCACACGTCCATTCATTCAGTTCATTCATTAGCATTCGCCACCACCACTACCACCACCACCAAGAGACAACAGTTCACCACTGTTTGTGCTTCTTATTGCTTGATTGCTTCATCCTTATATAATCGTTTATCCATTCATATATATATATATATATATATATATATATATATATATATATATATATATATATATATATATATATATATATATATATAATCATTATTAACTTTTTTTTCATATTATAATCATTATATCCTTTTTGTTATATCAATACTACTACTACTGCTACTACTAT
This sequence comes from Branchellion lobata, assembly GCA_947562095.1. Lineage (NCBI taxonomy): Eukaryota > Metazoa > Annelida > Clitellata > Hirudinida > Piscicolidae > Branchellion > Branchellion lobata. Next base: position 1,371,895 of record OX387259.1, on the reverse strand, counting down.
TACTAGTGATATTAATAATGATAATAATAATAATAATTATTATTATTATTATTATTATTATTAGTAGTAGTAGTAGTAGTAGTAGTAGTAGTAGTAGTAGTAGTAGTAGTAGTAGTAGTAGTAGTAGTAGTAGTAGTAGTAGTGGTAGTAGTAGCAGTAGTAGTAGTAGTAGTAGTAGTAGTAGTAGTAGTAGTAGTAGTAGTAGTAGTAGCAGTAGTAGTAGTAGTAGTAGTAGTAGTAGTAGTAGTAGTAGTAGTAGTAGTAGTAGTAGTAGTAGTAGCAGTAGTAGTAGCAGTAGTAGTAGTAGTAGTAGTAGTAGTAGTAGTAGTAGTAGTAGTAGTAGTAGTAGTAGTAGTAGTAGCAGTAGTAGTAGTAGTAACAGAAGTAGTAGTAGTAGTAGTAGTAGTAGTAGTAGTAGTAGTAGTAGTAGTAGTATATAATTACTATTTTTGTTTTCACATGAGTCATGCAGCTCTTTGTCCCCGTATTATGGTCTTAGTGGTGGTAGGCAGTCCAAGTACAGTTGTACTCAAGGTTAACTTTGTGACTACTCAAGTACAACACTTGACAACTAAAGCACATTCAGTGGCGCTGAAACATGCAGACGCCTCACAAGGCCACTCGCCGCTTCCGTAGGCGTCCAACACCTCCCATGCAACCAACTTGCTGTCCTGTTGTTTTCGTCTTTGTCCGTTCTTTCTCTTTCTTTTCCTCCTCTTCCTTTTCCTTCTCTTTTTTTTCCTTCTTCTTCTCTTTCTTCTTCCCCTCCTCTTCTTCCTTCTTCTTCTCATCCTTTTTTTTTCTCCTCTTCATCCTTCTCTTCCTTCTTCTCCCTCTTCTTCCTTCTCTTTCTCCTCCTCTCCCTTCCCTCCGTCTTTAGACCTCAGGGCAATGAAGTACCCAGAGCACACGAAGGTGACGTTGCCAGCGCTGTCTCCGACGATGGAGAAGGGCAACCTGGTGCGGTGGTCAAAGAAGGAGGGCGATGAGCTGATGGAGGGAGACTTGTTGGCGGAGATTGAGACGGACAAGGCCACCATGGGCTTCGAGACACCTGAGGAGGGCTACCTGGCCAGGATCATCATCCCCGAAAACACCAAGGACATCCCCCTCGGCAAGGTACCCTCCTTCTTCTCCTCTTCTGCTCATCTTTCTCCCTTACACTTTCTTTTTCTCTTCTTATTCTTTTTTTCTCTTTTCCTCCCCCTCCTCCTCCTCCTCCTCCTCCTCCTCCTCTTCCTCCTCTTCCTCTTCTTCCTCCTCACCAGTTGTTGTGCATCATAGTGGCAGACAAAGAGCACATAGGAGCTTTCCAGTCTTACACTCCCACCGACGACTCTCTCCGGGGCGACGCCTACCCCACCAGCGTTATCCTGGAGGCTGCCAAACAGAAGCAGCTGCAACAGCAGCAACAACAGCAGCAGCAGCAGCAGCAGCAGCAACAACAAAAGCTACCCAAAGCACCAGTCTATCCTGAGCATATCCAAGGTTTGCTGTAGTGTGTCTTTTTTCCTCTCGCGCACACACACACACACACACACACACACACACACACACACACACACACACGCACACACACACACACACACACAAACACACATACACAAACACACACGCACGGACACGCAGTGAAGCTACCAAGCTTGTCTCCGACGATGGAGAAAGGCAATTTGCAGGCTTGGATGGTGGCGGAGGGCGAGGAGTTGAGGGAAGGGGATGTGTTGGCTCAGATTGAGACGGACAAGGCCACCATGGACTTTGAGACACCAGAGGAGGGCTACCTGGCCAAAATCATTGAGCCTTCCGGATCTCAAGGACTCTCCGTGGGCGCTGTGAGTACGTACGTGTGTGTGTGTTTGTGTGTGTGTGTGTGTGTGTGTGTGTGTGTGTGTGTGTGTGTGTGTGTGTGTGTGTGTGTGTGTGTGTGTGTGTGTGTGTGTGTGTGTGTGTGTGTGTGTGTGTGTGTGTGTGTTTGTGTTTTTGTGTTTTTGTGTGTGTTTTTGTGTGTGTTTTTGTGTGTGTTTTTGTGTGTGTTTTTGTGTGTGTTTTTGTGTGTGTGTGTGTGTGTGTGTGTGTGTGTGTGCGTGTCTGTTTGTGTGTCATTGAAGGTGGTTAAAGCGTTTGTTCTTTCTAACAGCCCCTCTGCATCATCGTCAGCAGCAAGGAACACGTAGCGGCCTTCAAGGACTACACCCCCCAACAACCCTCCCCCCAACAATCCTCCCCCCAACCTTCCCCATCTTTCTCCACTCCGCTACAACCACCACCTCCACCCACTCCTGCCCCATCCAAACCAACTCCTGTTCCATCCTCGTCGTCTTCTTCCTCCTCCAAGACAGCAGCGAGTCCTTTGGCCAAAAGACTGGCTTCTGAGAGGGGAGTTGACATCGCGGTCAGTTCTTCTCTCCTCTTCCATCCTTCTCTTCATCCTCTTCTTTCCTCCATCCTCTTCTTCATCCTCTTCTCTCCTCCTCCATCCTTCTCTTCATCCTCTTCTTTCCTCCTCCATCCTTCTCTCCATCCTCTTCTCTCCTCTTCCATCCTTCTCTTCATCCTCTTCTCTCCTCTTCCATCCTTCTTTTCATCCTCTTCTCTCCTCTCCCATCGTTTTCTCATTTCTATTTTTATCATCATTCTCTCTTCTTTTTTTCTCTTCACGTCTTCTCCTCTCACCCTCTTCTCTTTTCCATTCTCCTCTTTTTTTCTTTTTTTCTTTCTTTCTCTCCCCTTTATTCTTTTAACAAATAATAATATTAATAATAACTAATTATTATAAATATAATAATAGATATAATAATTAATGTAATTACAGTGTTCATTTCAACAAGTCAGAGCTTCATATATTTTTGATATGATGAATGTGTTTTAATGGCCTTTTCTCACCCTTTTCCATCCTTACTTCTTTTC
>OX387259.1:1348988-1353988 GCA_947562095.1 Branchellion lobata | reverse complement strand
TGCGACCTTCGCCTCTGCAACTTCTCCAAACCCATAGAGCCACCAACACCACCCTTACACTACCTTAATACCCCTCTCCTCCCCAACACCTCTCACGACTCATTCAGAGGTGATTCAATATGCTTCAAAATGAGTCTGAACATGCCAGGAAAATTATCGTCTGGAGGAAGGAATGAAAGAAGAATTAAAATGGAATAAATAAAAGAAAAATGAGGAATGAAAGAAAGAAAAAAAGAAAGGAGGAATGAAAGAAGGAGGAAAAAGGGATAAAAAGGAGGAAAGGAAGAAGGAGGGAGAAGGAAAGAGGAAAGAGAAAAGAGGAAGGAGGAAAAAAAGAAGAAGGAAAGAAAGAAGAAGAAGGAAGGAGGAATGAGGAAGGAAAGAAGAAGGAAAAAGGAAGGAGGAATAAAAAAAGAAAGAGGAAAAATAAATGGAAGAGGTAAATAGAGAAGATAAATGGATGAAGAAAAAATGGAGAAATGGTTGAATGAGTGAATGAAGGAGTGGATGAGTGAATGAAGGAGTGGATGAATGAATGAAGGTCAAACCTGGAGCCAGTTGGAGCAGGAAGGAGCTGTGATCGTGCATGTGTTCCACCACCACATCAGTTAGCAGCACCAACAGGCCAAGGCGGTTGCTGAGAAGGAGTTGTGAGATGCGGGAAAGGGGAAGGGGAAGGAGGTGGGAGAGGCGAGAGAGGAGGTGGTGGTGGGTGAGAGAGTGAAGGTAGATGGCGTGGTAGAGGTACTGTTGACAGGGCACCATGCGTTGCTTTTTGAGCCGACTGAGCGCCTCCTCGTCCTTGTCGCTCATCGACCGCTTGCCCGATGAAGCCTCCTCCCTCACCCTCCTCCCTTCCTCCTTTCTACCCTCCTCTCTCCTCCCCTCCTCTCTCCTTCCCTCCTCTTTCCTCACTTCATCTTTCCTCCCCTCCTCCCTTCTTCCTTTTTCTCTTTTTCCTTCTTCTTTCTTTCCCTCCTCTTCCCTTATCTCCTTTTCCCTCACCTCCTCTTTCTCCACCTCTTCTTTCTTCCCCTCCTTTTTCTCCACCTCTTCTTTCTTCCCCTCCTTTTTCTCCACCTCTTCTTTCCTCCTTTCATCATCTTTTTTCAAATCTTTCCTTCCTCCTACTTCTTTTATTTCTCCTACTTCTCTTATTAATCCTTCTAGTCTTCTTTCTCCTTCTCCTTCTTTTCTTTCTTCTCCTCCTTCTCCTCCTCCTTCTCTCCCTCCTTCTTTGCCTTCTTCCTTTGTTCCTCCGTCTTCTGTTTTTCCGTTTTCTGTTCCTTCTTCCCCTCCTCCTCCTCCTTCTCCTCCTCCTCCTCCTCCTCCTCCTCCTCCTCCTCCTCCTCCTCCTCCTCCTCCTACTCCTCCTCCTCCTCCTCTTTCTCCAATTTTAGCAACCACGTTGACAAAGGAAAAAGAGGAGACTGAGGAAAAAAAGGAAGAAGAGGATGAAGAAGAAGAAAAAGAAGAGAATGCAGATGAAGAGGAAGAAGACGCAGATAAAGAGGAAGAGGATGCAGATGAGGAGGAAGAGGATGCAGATGAAGAGGACGAAGATGCAGATGAGGAGGAAGAAGATGCAGATGAGAAGAAGGAATATGAGAAGGGGGTTGACGAGCTGTCGATGGTTGTCAGAGGAGTGGTTGTTGGGTTGTCGTTAGCATGCAGGCTGAGGTGTTGCTCGAAGCTGGATGAGAGGCTTCCTTGTTGTTGTTGAAGTTTTTGATGTTGTCGTTGTTGTTGTTGATGTTGTTGTTGTTGACGTTTTTGATGTTGTCGTTGTTGTTGTTGATAAGGTTGTTGATGTTGTTGTTGAAGTTGCTGCTGGTGTTGTTGTTGTTGTTGACGTTGTTGATGTTGATATAGCTCAGTGAGTTGCGGTTGTTGTTGGTTGAGTTGCGGTTGTTGTTGGTTGAGTTGTGGTTGTTGTTGGTTGAGTTGTGGTTGTTGTTGGTTGAGTTGTGGTTGTTGTTGGTTGAGTTGTGGTTGTTGTTGGTTGAGTTGTGGTTGTTGTTGGTTGAGTTGTGGTTGTTGTTGGTTGAGTTGTGGTTGTTGTTGGTTGAGGATTCGTTGGGGATACTTGAACTGCGCACTATCCCAACACACGTTGTCTGAAGGCATCATGGTGACAATAACCACCACAAAGCACCCACCACCACCCACAACACTCAACCCACCATCACCCACAACACTCAACCCACCATCACCCACAACACTCAACCCACCATCACCCACAACACTCAACCCGTCGAGACCTACCAATGAAATGGCCCACGTAGATGGTAAGCTTTGGCTGCATGGTTCTGTCGAGAAGTGGTCATGATGAAGAATGCACGCACGCACGCACACACACACACACACACACACACACACACACACACACACACACACACACACACACACACACACACACACACACACACACACACAAAAACACACATACACACTTTTCATGCAGGCTGTTGTAGAGTCTGAGACCAGTGACGAGGCCACAGATCTGCTTGAGGTCCTCTTTCGACAAACGCAACATGTCCCACCCTGTGCATGATGCATGGATTCATAGATGCATTGGTGCACGATAGATGGATGCATGCATGATGAATGGGTGAATGAATGGATGGATAGATAGATGAATGGATGCATGATGGATGGGTGGCGATGTAGGCACCACCACTCATGGACACCCCTCAAGGGTGGTGTGACTGTGGTATAAAATGAGGCACAACAAGAGGATCGCACAAGGGTCAGTCCTTGAACTCCTACCCTTAAAACATACCAATTGGATGGATGGATAGATGGATAGATGGATGGATGGATGGATGGATGAACGGATAGATGGATAGATGAATGGATAGATGGATGAATGGATGGATAGATGGATGGATGAATGGATGGATGAATGAATGGATAGATGGATAGATGAATGGATGGATGGATGAATGGATGGATAGATGAATGGATGAATGGATGGATGAATGGATGGATAGATGGATGGATGGATGGATAGATGAATGGATGGATGGATGAATGGATGGATAGATGGATGGATGAATGGATGGATGGATAGATGAATGGATGGATGGATGGATGGATGGATGATGAAAATAAAATGAAGTGTTTCAGAGGTCACCTGAAAAGCTTTCAAATATGTCCATCAAACTGTGAAACCTGGAATGATGGTAGTGTCTGATCTAATCATTTGTATAGCGCTGATTGTACACCGTTCATAAACGCTCGTATGAAGATGATGATGATGATGCTGATGATGATGATGATGATGATGATGATGATGATGATGATGATGATGCTGATGATGATGATGATGATGATGATGATGATGATGATACCTATTGTCGGAAAGCCACTGAAGCACCTGGGAAGGGCTTGAAAGAGTATCCAAGTTGATCTGTGTGTGTGTGTGTGTGTGTGTGTGTGTGTGTGTGTGTGTGTGTGTGCATTTGGGTGTGTGTGTGTGTGTGTGTGTGTGTGTGTGTGTGTGTGTGTGTGTGTGTGTGTGTGTGCATTTGGGTGTGTGTGTGTGTGTGCATTTGGGTGTGTGTGTGTGTGTGTGTGTGTGTGTGTGTGTGTGTGTGTGTGTGTGTGTGTGTGTGTGTGTGTGTGCATTTGGGTGTATGTTCATAAAAGGTGATTCTCACATTCGTTGATGCTGCATTGACAGGAAAAGGGAGAGAATGTGAAGGAAGAGGAAGAAGAGGATGAGGGGAGGAGGAAGGTGTGCAAGGGAGATTGGATGGAGAAGGACGTGGGATGATGTGGGATGAATGAGTGGATGAAGAAAGAAAAGATGGAGGACAGGATGAAGAAAGAAGAGGTGGAGGAATGGATGAATGAAAGAAGGATAGAAGGGTAGATGAAAGGGGAAAGGAGGAGTTAATGGATGAATGAAGAAAGGATGGTGGAAAAGTTTCCTGGAAAGTTGAGTGGAGAGATTGTGAAGTGGAAGTGAGGGGAAGGAGAGATGGTGAGTTGGAAGGGGAAGGAAGGAGAGATGGTGAGGTTGAAGTGAGGGGAAGAAGAGATGGTGAGTTGGAAGGGGAAGGAAGGAGAGATGGTGAGGTTGAAGTGAGGGGAAGGAGAGATGGTGAGTTGGAAGGGGAAGGAAGGAGAGATGGTGAGGTTGAAGTGAGGGGAAGAAGAGATGGTGAGTTGGAAGGGGAAGGAAGGAGAGATGGTGAGGTTGAGGTGAGGGGAAGGAGAGATGGTGAGGTGGAAGTGAGGGGAAGGAGAGATGGTGAGGTTGAAGTGAGGGGAAGAAGAGATGGTGAGGTTGAGGTGAGGGGAAGGAGAGATGGTGAGGTTGAAGTGAGGGGAAGGAGAGATGGTGAGGTTGAAGTGAGGGGAAGGAGAGATGGTGAGGTGGAAGTGAGGGGAAGGAGAGATGGTGAGGTGGAAGTGAGGGGAAAGAGAGATGGTGAGGTGGAAGTGAAAGGAAAGAGAGATGGTGAGGTGGAAGTGAAGGGAAGGAGAGATGGTGAGTTGGAAGTGAAGGGAAAGAGAGATGGTGAGGTGGAAGGAGGAGGACTCAATGGCCTTTTGCGAGTCTGTGGTGAAGGGTGGTATGACGCTGGTGAGGTGGTGTTGTGAGGTGGTGTTGTGAGGTGGTGTGGTGAGGTGGTGTGGTGAGGTGGTGTGGTGAGGTGGTGTGGTGAGGTGGTGTGGTGAGGTGGTGTGGTGAGGTGGTGTGGTGAGAGGTAGTGAATGGATGGAGAATGAGCAAACAGATGAATGCATGAGGAATGAAACTTACGTTGGTCAACAGCGCTACGCTTTCAGTGCTGTTGTTGTCCTGAGGACCTTGACTATTAATATTACTACTATTCGTTTTATTATTAATATTATTTATATTATTATTATTATTGTTGTTGTTATTATTATTTTCACTGATATAGTTGATGGTGTCGCTGGTGGTAGTGGTTCCAGCCTGTACAGGCATCGTGGCATCAGCACCACCACTGCTGCTGCTTATAATAATC
>OX387259.1:1336488-1343988 GCA_947562095.1 Branchellion lobata | reverse complement strand
GGCGAACAATCGAACTAAAAAAGAAAAGATTAACATATACGAGAACAAAATGTTATCAGTCGTAAAAGTCAGCATTAAGTCTTCATTTATTTTTTTAATTTATTTTCATTTTAACTTGATAATCTTTCAACTCTTCCATTCTTCGTTTCGAAGGTCGTTGGAGGCATGAGGGTGTCTCTGTTCCATGATTTGTGTGCTGTGGTCGTCTGCAGGGCAACATGCTGGTGTGAGTTATACCTAAGTGCAATGGGATGTGAGGTTGAAGGGTTATTAGTGAGATCAGTTTTTAAAATCGGTTTTTAAGATCAGTTTGTGAGATCGGTTTTTAAGGTCGGTTTGTTAGATCGGTTTGTGAGTGAGTGCATTTGATTTTTTGTTGAACCCATTTATTGGCGTCTGAAACGATGTGGCTCTAGCAAGCATTCCGGAAGAGTAGGCAGTTTCAAATGTAAAATGATACGTGATGAACAACACATACAGCGCTACACAAAGTGAAAAAACAATTTCAGCGCTATATAAAGGCTCAACTTGCTTGTTCTCAAGTACTACCAAACTACCACTCAAATGATCATGAAAATGACGACGATGGTGATGATGATGATGATGATGATGATGATGATGATGATGATGATGATGATGATGATGATGATGATGATGATGATGATGATGATGATGATGATGATGATGATGATGATGATGATGATGATGATGATGATGATGATGATGATGATGATGATGATGATGATGATGGTGATGATGATGATGATGATGATGATGATGGTGATGATGATGATGATGATGATGATGATGATGATGATGATGATGATGATGATGATGATGATGATGATGAGGATGATGATGATGATGATGATGATGATGATGATGATGATGATGATGATGATGATGATGATGATGATGATGATGATGATGATGATGATGATGATGATGATGATGATGATGATGATGATGATGATGATGATGATGTTTCTTACCATCATCATCACCATCTTTATATATATATAAGTGTGCAGGTAGTGGAATGTGGTTAAACGTATTAGCAACAAACATTGCAGTTTAAGAGGGAAGGAGTTGAAATGGTATCATGAAAAAAACCACAGCATCAGAGTGGTTAGGTATGGACCAGATAAGTTTAAAAATTTCAAAACATCATGCTCTGAATAGCAACACTTCAAAATACCACGATTTGAAGTAGTAGTAGTCGTAATCGAAAGAAGGCTTAATAATAGCCCCAATAAAAATATTAAGTATAGCGCTGGTTCCATAATGTTCAAGAGCTTCTGAACAGGATTAGCAGTAGCAAAAATGTAACTGAAAAATTGTTTTCGGGATTGAGAAGTGGAGGTTGACTTGCAATGGGTGTTGCGAGCAATCCGTTCAAGTGAACCTTGCACATTGTCTTCATAGCGTGGTTTGTCAAAGCTCACTTCTCTAACTATAAGTGAAAGCAAAAATTTAATAAAAAATATTTTAAAAATCAATAAGAATAATTATTCAATTTTAAAATATAAATAAAAAGCTTGAGGTTGAGCGTTTGATGATTAATAGTTTTGAAACAAATATAGACGCTAATTGGAACGGTGACCTACTTAAAGTCCTTATATACACCGCTGATTCTTCTTCGCCCTCTCTTATTTCAGCTCTGCCGTTTCTAGATTCTCGACATGGGTGAAAAGCCGGCTTACAAAGTTGGTTAGTCCGTTTGCGCTTTTTACGTTCAGAATAAACTTTTCGCCAGGTTATTGTATTTGCCGAAGTATAAACGTTTAATTTAATTTATTTACGTTTTAATATTAATTTTGTGTGGTTCAAAATTATAACTGTAATTCAAAACCGCACGAATCCTTATTAAACACTCCATTTCTACACTACACTCACAAGCTGACATCAAGTTGGCCGAATGGGGAGAAAAGGCGATAGAGATAGGCAGAAACGAGATGCCGGGTCTGGTGATGATGAAGAAAATTTACGGGCCCAAGAAACCCCTCAAGGGTGCCAGGATTGCGGGCTGTCTGCACATGACCGTCCAGACGGCCGTGCTCATTGAGACTCTCATTGAGCTGGGAGCCGAAGTACGTGTCATACGCGTCAACTTGAACTTTGTGATCACATGCCCACGTTTTTGAATAAAATTATTTAATTTTTCGAACACCACCACATTTTGACTTTTTGTTCACTCGACAGGTGCAATGGAGCAGTTGCAACATCTTCTCAACACAAGACCATGCTGCGGCTGCCATTGCCAAACGAGGTGTTCCAGTGTATGCCTGGAAGGGTGAGACAGACGACGAGTACCTCTGGTGCATCAAACAGGTGTGTCTCTCAAACAATCGACACTATAAAGCTGTTCGACTGGATGCATTCAAATGTGACTTCATCTGACCACCACTGACAGACGATCTTCTTCAGGGACGGACAGCCCCTCAACATGATCCTCGATGATGGAGGCGACCTCACAGGATATGTGCACGAACATCATCCGGACCTTTTCAACAGTAGGGCCCCATCTTATCAAACACACACACATACTTGTACACCCAAACATACAAAAACAGACATATACCCACACACACACACACACACACACACACACACACACAGACATCAAGGGCATCTCAGAGGAAACGACCACTGGAGTGCACCTGCTGTACAAAATGCTTGCCAAGGGGGAACTCAAGGCTCCCGCCTTTAACGTCAATGACTCTGTCACCAAGGTCATCCCCACATCATGCTCCACTACCTCACAATGCTATAAAATACTTTACAGTTGTTATCTAAAAAGCTTCAAGGCCACGCCATGGTTGAATGACTCAATTGAATTGGAATGAATGAATGAGAGAATGAAGGAATGAATGGATGAATGAGATCTCATTTATTAAGCGCCAAAAATCAACTGAGACACCCCTCACTCAGTCCTAAGTAAACAACAACCATAGATAATATTGATAAGCAGACGTTTCAAAACCCATGCCCTTGCTTCAATGCACATGACATCTTCGGCATCTCACGCGCCACCACACCACACACATGACACACACACCTGCATTCGACTTGACCTTTCACTCATCACACGCGACACCACACATGACGCTTCATCTGGCCCCTCGACACCTGACAGAGCAAGTTTGACAACTTGTACGGGTGCAGAGAGTCTTTGGTGGACGGGATCAAACGCGCCACAGACGTGATGTTGGCCGGCAAGGTGGCTCTGGTGGCTGGTTACGGCGACGTGGGCAAGGGCTGTGCCCAGGCCTTGAGGGCCTTTGGGGCACGTGTGTTGGTGAGTGAGATTGACCCCATCATCGCCCTGCAAGCGGCCATGGAGGGCTACGAGGTGACGACCGTGGAAAAGGCACTCCCGGAGGCCAGGATCTTTGTCACCGCCACCGGGTGTCGGGACATCATTGTGGCTAAGCACTTTGAAGGCATGATGGAAGACTCCATTGTCTGCAACATTGGCCACTTTGACATCGAGATTGACGTCGACTGGCTCAACAAAAATGCCGCCTCTGTTGACAACATCAAGCCACAGGTGAGTCGCTTGATCACATACAACGTCACACACATAACATTTATTGCTTCAAACAGTCTTTAAACTTTTCTTGAGGCACACGCACACACACACACACACACACACACACATACACACACACACACACACACACACACACACACACACACACACACACACACACACATACACACACACATACACACATACACACACACACACACACACACAGGTGGACAGATACACCATGAAGAACGGTAAACACATAATCTTGTTGGCGTCGGGAAGGCTGGTGAACCTAGGCTGTGCCATGGGCCACCCTTCCTTCGTCATGAGCAACTCCTTCGCCAACCAGGTGTCTGGTCCTCTACTGTTGGGGGCACCATTGAGTGCAAGCATTCCTTGCTCAATATCCAATACTGGGTCTTCAATGTAATATCTATTTAATGTAGTGAGGGACTCAGCTGCTTGGAACCTCAATGGTTGAGAGAATTGATATTGGGATGGAATGGTTGGGTAGGGTGGATGGGTAGGGTAGATGGGTTGTGTAGGGTGCATAGGTTGGGTGGAGAGTCACCATCATCACCACCACGCACAGGTGCTGGCCCAGATAGAGTTGTGGACCAAGTCCGAAAAGTACCCTGTCGGAGTATACTTCCTGCCCAAGAAGGTGCCTGTCCATCCATCTATCCCTCCTTCATCCATCCATCTATCTTTCATTCGTCTCTCATGCATCATTCATTCATCCCTCATCCATTCATCCATCATTCGTCCGTCCCTCATCTATCTATCATCCATTGTTCATCACCCTCCAGTTGGACGAGGAGGTGGCGGCAGCACACCTGGAGCACCTGGGAGTGTCGTTGACGAAGCTCACGTCGGAACAGTCCTCATACCTGGGCATCCCGGTCGAAGGACCCTACAAACCCGACCACTACCGCTACTGACGAGGCTGTGGTTTGGTACTGGTGTACTGTGGTGTATCGTGGTATACTGTGGTGTACTGTGGAGTACTGTGGTGTACCGTGGTATACTGTAGTGTACTGTGGAGTACTGTGGTGTACTAAAGTGTACTGGGTTGTGGTGAGGACAATGTTAGTTAGGATTAATTGATGACACTGACATGACACTATGGCAAGACGATCTGCCACTCCTTCATGTTCTTACTCAAATAAACTTTATACCCTGCGTCTTTTGAGGCATGCAATGAATAAACATGCATAAACACATACAAAAACACAATACAAACGTGTCAAAAACAATAAAAACGTAAAAAAACAATACAAACTTGTACAAAAACACAATACAAACGTGTACAAAAACACAACACACACGTGTACAACAACAACGCACACGTGTACAACACAGCAACACTAATGGGTTCACAAACGGTGTCAAGCCATACAATCTCAATGTTGTGGTGAGAAACATTAAGATTGCCATCTGTCTGTAGCACTTCCTCCTCACACCTCCTTCCTCCTCATATCCTTCCCACACCCTCTCTTTACACCTTTCGTCCTTCAAATCCTTCCTTCTTCACACCCTCCCTTCTTCCAATGTAGTCTTCTTGAGGGTAGAAGAAAAATATATAAGCTTGAAAAGCAACATTATGTAACAAAGCAACATTATGTAACAAAGCAACATTATGTAACAGAGCAACATTATGTAACAAAGCAACATTATGTACCAAAGCAACATTATGTAACAGAGCAACATTATGTAACAGAGCAACATTATGAAACAAAGCAACATTATGTAACAGAGCAACATTATTTAACAAAGCAACATTATGAAACAAAGCAACATTATGTAACAGAGCAACATTATGTAACAGAGCAACACGATGAGTAACAGCTGAACAACATCACACTGCAAAAAATGTACTCATTTCAAGCCGATCAAGCCTCTTACAATGAGCTATTGTCAAGCTTGTCTGTCCACAAACAAATGTGTCTGCCTTGTCTGCTTTGTCTGCCCACAAACAAATGTGTCTGCCTTGTCTGCCTTGTCTGCCCACAAACAAATGTGTCTGCCTTGTCTGCTTTGTCTGCCCACAAACAAATGTGTCTGCCTTGTCTGCCTTGTCTGCCCACAAACAAATGTGTCTGCCTTGTCTGCTTTGTCTGCCCACAAACAAATGTGTCTGCCTTGTCTGCTTTGTCTGCCCACAAACAAATGTTTCTGCCTTGTTTGCAAGTGAGGCCATCGTGAAATGCTCTTCATTTCCTCTTATTCCATCACCTTCTTCAGACCAGTAGTTGATAGACGGATGGAGGGAAGGATGGATGAAGGGAAGGATGGATGGAGGGAAAGATGGATGGAGAGAAAGATAGATAGAGGGAAGGATGGATGGAGGGAAAGATAGATAGAGGAAAGGATGGATGGAGGAAAGGATGGAGGAGAGGATGGATGGAGGAAAGGATAGACGGATGGAGGAAAGGATAGACGGATGGAGGAGAGGATGGGTGGAGGGAAAGATGGATGGAGGAAAAGATAGATAGAGGAGAGGAAGGATGGATGGAGGAGAAAATGGATGGAGGGATAGATGGATGGAGGAAAGGATGGATGGAGGAAAGGATAGACGGATGGAGGAGAGGATGGATGGATGGAAGAGAGGATGGAGGAGAGGATGGATGGAGGGATAGATGGATTGGTAGATACACAAATAACTTGTCAGGGCTTCCGAATGGGTTCATGGTAACATACAAAAGGTAAGAAAGAGCAGAGTTTAACTCTCCAATTGGCTTTTGTAGGAGCTGTTTGTTGCGTCTTCTGCTTTGTCACCACTGGCACGTGTGTGTCTTATTTCATCCCTCTCTCACTCACTTCTCCATCCCTCTCTCACTCACTCCTCCATCCCTCTCTCACTCACTCCTCCATCCCTCTCTCACTCACTCCTCCATCCCTCTCTCACTCACTCTTCCATCCCTTTCTCACTCACTCCTCCATCCCTCTCTCACTCACTCCTCCATCCCTCTCTCACTCACTCCTCCATCCCTCTCTCACTCACTCCTCCATTCCTCTCTCACTCACTCCTCCATCCCTCTCTCACTCACTCCTCCATCCCTCTCTCACTCACTCCTCCATCCCTCTCTCACTCACTCCTCCATCCCTCTCTCACTCACTCCTCCATCCCTCTCTCACTCACTTCTCCATCCCTCTCTCACTCACTCCTCCATCCCTCTCTCACTCACTCCTCCATCCCTCTCTCACTCACTCTTCCATCCCTCTCTCACTCACTCTTCCATCCCTCTCTCACTCACTCTTCCATTCCTTTCTCACTCACTCCTCCATCCCTCTCTCACTCACTCCTCCATCCATCTCTCACTCACTCCTCCATCCATCTCTCACTCACTCCTTCATCCCTCTCTCACTCACTCCTCCATCCCTCTCTCACTCACTCCTCCATCCCTCTCTCACTCACTCCTCCATCCCTCTCTCACTCACTCCTCCATCCATCTCTCACTCACTCACTCACCTTCATCTGGAGTGACATTGAGAGCTCAGCAGGCATTCACCACTGAGCAAGTTTCCAACCTTTCGACTGCCCGCAACGACTAAGGTCAAAGTTGACGGAACATTGATTTAACTCCTTTTAGTCAGTGCTATATAAATGATTTGATTAGATAAGATTAGATTCAGATAAATTTATTCGCTCCAAATAGCTTCTCCAGCAAAGAAGCTTCGAGAAGCATTTCTACAAAGCATGCCAAATGGTGTTGTCTACAAGTCAGTAAAAAACCATAAGAGTTCGTAACGGAGAAGGTTAACAAGGCAACAAGGAAATTCTAGTTCAGTAAAAAGAAGGTTCTTGAAGGAGAAGTATGAAACTTGAAATTGCAAATTAATGAATGGATGAATGGATGAATGGATGGATGGATGAATGGATGGATAGAGGGATGGATGGATGAATGGATGAATGGAGGGATGGATGGATGAATGGATGGATAGATGGATGGATGAATGGATGG
>OX387259.1:1321488-1331488 GCA_947562095.1 Branchellion lobata | reverse complement strand
GTGGTGTGGTTTGGTGTGGTGTGGTGTGGTGTGGTGTGGTGTGGAGGTTATGGAGGTTGTAGAGAGTGAACTAATTAAAAATGAAAAAAAAGAAAGCTGGGAAAATGAAGGACGGAAGAATAGTTGATGGAAGAATGATGGATGGAAGAATGATGGATAAAGGAATGATGGATGGAAGAATGTTGGATGGAAGAATGTTGGATGGAAGAATGTTGGATGGAAGAATGATCAATGGAAGAATGATGGATGGAAGAATGATGGATGGAAGAATGTTGGATGGAAGAATGCTGGATGGAAGAATGATCAATGGAAAAATGATGGATGGAAGAATGATGGATGGAAAAATGATGGATGGGAAAATGATGGATGGAAGAATGATGGATGGAAGACTGTTGGATAGAAGAATGCTGAATGGAAGAATGTTGGATAGAAGAATGCTGGATGGAAGAATGATCAATGGAAAAATGATGGATGGAAGAATGTTGGATAGAAGAATGCTGGATGGAAGAATGATGGATGGAAGAATGGTCACGTGTTGGGTCTGGCAGGATCCCCATCACAGTCCCCTGCCACCATCTTGAAAACCGGAGTGTTGGCTGGAGTCAAGTCGAGAATGCCTGTGCGATGGTGATGATGATGATGATGATGATGATGATGATGATGATGATGATGATGATGATGATGATGATGATGATGATGATGATGATGATGATGATGATGATGATGATGATGATGATGATGATGATGTTGATGATGATGATGATGATGATGATGATGATGATGATGATGATGATGATGATGATGATGGTGATGATGATGATGATGATGATGATGATGATGATGATGATGATGATGATGACGACGATGATGATGAAAACGATAGTGACGAGGATGAAGCTGCCACGAACCAGCAAAGACTTCAAGACCACTGCCGGGACAGAGGGGGTTGGTGGAGAGGAAGGAGGGGCCAGGCGAGAAAAATGGATCTATCCGCACCAGGGTTTCCAGGTGGGAGGAGGTCCTCTGGGAAGCTCTTTGCAAGTCTGCCTGGCTGTTGGCCACTGCGAACTGTGTTTGGTGTGGTGTGGTGTGATGTGGTGTCGTGCGGTGTGGTGTGGTGTGGTGTGGTGTGGTGTGGTGTGGTGTGGTGTGGTGTGGTGTGGTGTGGTGTGGTGTGGTGTGGTGTGGTGTGGTGTGGTGTGGTGTGGTGTGGTGTGGTGTGGTGTGGTGTGGTGTGGTGTGGTGTGGTGTGGTGTGGTGTGGTGTGGTGTGGTGTGGTGTGGTGTGGTGTGGTGTGGTGTGGTGTGGTGTGGTGTGGTGTGGTGTGTGTGTGGTGTGGTGTGGTGTGGTGTGGTGTGGTGTGACGTGGTGTAGTGTGTTGTAGTGTGGTGTGGTGTGGGGTGGTGTAGTGTGGTGTGAGGTAGTGTAGTGTGGTGTGGTGTGGTGTGATGTGGTTTGGTGTGGTGTGATGTGGTGTGGTGTGATGTGGTTTGGTGTGATGTGGTGTGATGTGATGTGATGTGGTGTGGTGTGGTGTAGTGTAGTGTGGTGTGATGTGGTGTGGTGTGGTGTGGTGTGGTGTGATGTGGTGTGGTGTGGTTTGGTTTGGTAATAAAAACAACAGCAACAACAACAGCAACTCACAGCAAGCTTGTACTTGAGGTTGTCTCTGAAGAAGAGGTGTGTGGTGGCGTTGACGAAGACGGCAGAAGGACTGGCTCGATCGAGAATGAACCAATCACGGTATGGAGAGTCATCGTAGTCGATGTCGTTGATTTCTGATTGGGTGGTTCATGTGTCAACCAAATCTACCTCTATTTTTTCATTTGCTAAAATTAGTTTTGCATTTTATACAACTTTGCTATATCTAGGCATCACACCACACCACACCACACTACACTACACCACACTACACCACACCACACCACACCACATCACACCACACCACACCACACTACACTACACCACACTACACCACACCACACCACACCACATCACACCACACCACACCACACTACACTGCACCACACTACACCACACCACACCACACCACATCACACCACACCACACCACACTACACCACACCACACCACACTACACCACACAACACCACACCACACCACACCACACCACACCACCCCACACTGACTAGTAATTTTGTAGTAGTAGATGGTGTCGGGAAGGTTATTGGAGCAGGCGGATGGAGAGGAGATGTTGAGAGGGGGGGTCAAACGACCTGGTGTGACGCCTGCAGTCAACACGAATGAGCTGGCGTACTGGAAGGGTGGGTGGAAGAAAGTGGAAGGAATTGAAAGAGAAAAGGAGGAGAAGGAGAAGAGGAAGAGAAGAAGAAAAGGAGAAGGAGAAGGGGAAGAGTAAGAAAAAGAGGATAGAGAGAAAAACAAAAAAAAACAAAAAAAAAGATGAGGAAGAGGACAAGGAGGAAGTTAAAAAAGAAAACAAGAAGAAGGACAAGGAAAGGGACAAAAAGGAGGAAAAAGAAAAAGACAAAGGAGAGAACAAGAAAGAAGACAAGAAAAAAGAGGAAGAAGAAGATAAGAAGGAAAACAAGGGGGCTAAGAAAAAAGACAAGGAGGAGGACAAGGAGTAAGACAAAGAGCAAGACAAGGAGTAAGACAAGGAGTAAGACAAGGAGTAAGACAAGGAGTAAGACAAGGAGTAAGACAAGGAGGAAAACAAAAGTAAGACAAGGAGTAAGACAAGGAGGAGGACAAGGAGTAAGACAAGGAGTAAGACAAGGAGGAAAACAAGGAGTAAGACAAAGAGTAAGACAAGGAGTAAGACAAGGAGGAAAACAAAAAGTAAGACAAGGAGTAAGACAAGGAGGAGGACAAGGAGTAAGACAAGGAGTAAGACAAGGAGGAGGACAAGGAGTAGGACAAGGAGGAGGACAAGGAGTAAGACAAAGAGTAAGACAAGGAGTAAGACAAGGTGTAAGACAAGGAGTAAGACAATGAGTAAGACAAGGAGTAAGACAAGGAGCAAGACAAGGAGGAGGACAAGGAAGAGGACATGGAATAAGACAAGGAGGAGGACAAGGAGGAGGACAAGGAGGAGGACAAAGAGGAGGACAAAGAGGAGGACAAGGAATAAGACAAGGAGGAGGACAAGGAGGAGGACATGGAATAAGACAAGGAGGAGGACAAGGAGGAGGACAAGGAGGAGGACAAAGAGGAAGACAAGGAGGAGGACAAGGAGGAGGACAAGGAGGAGGACAAAGAGGAGGACAAGGAATAAGACAAGGAGGAGGACAAGGAGGAGGACAAAGAGGAGGACAAGGAATAAGACAAGGAGGAGGACAAAGAAGAGGACAAGGAATAAGACAAAGAGGAGGACAAGGAGGAGGACAAGGAGGAGGACAAGGAGGAGGACAAAGAGGAGGACAAGGAATAAGACAAGGAGGAGGACAAGGAGGAGGACACTGACGCAAGCAAAAGAAGGACTGCTGTTTCCAAACACATCGACGTTGAAGCGCTTGAACTTTGTTGAATATTCGTCACTGAGCTTCAATACCAACTGGGGTGATGATGATGATGATGATGATGATGATGAGAATGATGATGATGATGATGATGATGATGATGATGATGATGATGATGATGATGATGATGATGATGATGATGATGATGATGAGGATGATGATGATGAGGATGATGATGATGATGATGATGATGATGATGATGATGATGATGATGATGATGATGATGATGATGATGATGATGATGATGATGATGATGATGATGATGATGATGATGATGAGGATGATGATGATGATGATGATGATGATGATGATGATGATGATGATGATGATGATGATGAGGATGATGATGATGATGATGATGATGATGATGATGATGATGATGATGATGAAGTAGAAAATGATGCTGGGGATGTGAAGAAGAGGATGAAGAGAAGGAAAAATGAAAAAAAAGAGGGAGTTATTGATGATGGAGAAAAGGATGAAAAAGGAAGCACTTGGTAGGAGTTGAACCCAGGAGGAACGATGGCATTGGGGCGGAAGCGAAGAAGACCGGTATTGCTGTCGATGGAGAAGAGACGCAGGGCCTGCTGGGGTGTGGAGGGGTCCAGGGAGTAGCGCACCACGCCCCCAGGCCTGCTTGCTTGGCCCTGCACTTGCAGCTGGAAGGTAGAGCTAGCGCTCTGTGTGGTTGAGGTGGTGTGGTTGATGTGGTTGATGTGGTGTGGTCAGTGTGGTCCGTGTGGTTGATGTGGTGTAGTTGGTGTGGTCGTGTGGTGGATGTGGTGTAGTTGGTGTGGTGCTTACGAATGAACTATTGAATGAAGCGATGAATGAATGAATGAATGAATGAATGAGCTAATGAATGAATAAGCTGATGAATGAATGAATGAATGAATGAATATATAAATGAATGAATGAATGAATGAATGAATGAATGAATGAATGAATGAATGAATGAATGAATGAATGAATGAATGAATGAATGAATGATTGAATGAATGAATGAATGAATGAATGAATGAATGAATGAATGAATGAATGAATGAATGAATGAATGAATGAATGAATGAATGAATGAATGAATGAATCAATCAATCAATCAATCAATCAATGAGCTGATGAATGAATGAATGAATGAATGAATGAATGAACGAATGAATGATTGAATGAATGAATGAATGAATGAATGAATGAATGAATGAATGAATGAATGAATGAATGATTGAATGAATGAATGAATGAACGAAAGAAAGGTTGATTGAATGACTGACTCCGAGAACGACAGCGCGGGAGGAGTTGGGGAAGAGGAAGGAGGGGGTTTGTGAGGAGGGTAGGAACGTCTGCACATGCACGCTGGTGTGGTTGTTGAAGCTGCTGTTGTCGGCAGCGGTGGCTACGACAATCAGAGTGGCGTTCTTGTCGAGTGGTCTGGTGGCCTGTATGATGCCCGAGTCCGGGTTGATCGAGAAGTAGCCACCTGTGTGTGTGTGTGGTGTGTGTGTGTGTGTGTGTGTGTGTGTGTGTGTGTGTGTGTGTGTGTGTGTGTGTGTGTGTGTGTGTGTGTGTGTGTGTGTGTGTGTGTGTGTGTGTGTGTGTGTGTGTGTGTGTGTGTGTGTGTGAGCGTGTTCAAATGCGGCTATGGATGTGAATCAGAAAGAGGATGTGAGTTCGTGTGTAGGTGTAGAAGTAGGGAAGTGGATGGATAAATTAGTATATAAATGTTTGGACTGATGGACGGATGGATGGATAAATTAGTATATAAATTTTTGGACTGATGGACGGATGGATGGATGAATGAGTATATAAATTTTTTGACTGATGGACGGATGGATGGATGAATGAGTATATAAATTTTTTGACTGATGGACGGATGGATGGATGAATGCATGGATGAATAAAGTATAGAATATATAGATGAATTAACTGAAAAATAGAGAAATGAATGAATTAAAGAATTGATAGATGGATAAATAAGAGGATAGACAGATGGACAGATGGACAGATGGACAGATGGACAGATGGACGGACGGATGGATGGATGGATGGGTGGATGAAAGGAATGAGATATAGACTTTGGGTGGAGTTGTAGATGGAGTAGATGATACGGGAAGGGTTGTAGGGGTTGGGGTCGAAAGCCACCACTCTGCCAACAGCGCCCTGCGACGACAGCGGCACCAGGAAGCGATACATGGATGCTTCAAACCGAGGCATCAACGTCTTCGCCACCAGCACCCGGATGTTCACCTGGGTTATTATTGTTATTATTATTATTATTATTATTATTATTATTATTATTATTATTATTATTATTATTATTATTATTATTATTATTATTATTATTATTATTATTATTATTATTATTATTATTATTATTATTATTATTATTATTATTATTATTATTATTATTATTATTATTATTATTATTATTATTATTATTATTATTATTATTATTATTATTATTATTATTATTATTATTATTATTATTATTTTTATTTTTATTATTATTATTATTATTATTATTATTATTATTATTATTATTATTATTATTATTATTATTATTATTATTATTATTATTATTATTATTATTATTATTATTATTATTATTATTATTATTATTATTATTATTATTATTATTATTATTTTTATTTTTATTATTATTATTATTATTATTATTATTAAGGAACGAAGGAGTGAAGTAAGGGAGGATCGAAGGAAGAAAGGGTGCGGAGACGAAGGGACGAACCAGGACGTTTGAGGAGAAGGTGTGGGTGGTGTTGGAGGACTGGGCCCTGGCGAACAAGTTGTAGAGGAGCTGTTGTGTGGTCAGTGCTCTCTGCAGCGTGATGTTGCCCTGTGTGG
This sequence comes from Branchellion lobata, assembly GCA_947562095.1. Taxonomy (NCBI): domain Eukaryota; kingdom Metazoa; phylum Annelida; class Clitellata; order Hirudinida; family Piscicolidae; genus Branchellion; species Branchellion lobata. The sequence continues at coordinate 1,325,127 of OX387259.1, read as the reverse complement.
TGTGGTGTGGTGTGGTGTGGTGGGGTGTAGTGTGGTGGGTGTTGTGGGGTGTGGTGTAGTGTGGGATGGTGTGGTGTAGTGTGGTGTGGTGTGGTGTGGTGTGGTGTGGTGTGGTGTGGTGTGGTGTGGTGTGGTGTGGTGTGGTGTGGTGTGGTGTGGTGTGGTGTAGTGTAGTGGGGTGTGATGTAAAGGGGTGTGATGTGGTCATGTGTGGTGTATAAAATGAAAAGAAGAAAAAAAAGATGAAGAGACGGAGGAGGAAGGAGAAGAGAGAAGAATGAAAAGAAGAAAGAATACTAAAAAAATTATTTTCACATTGTTGGGGTCGATTTGGAAGAGGTCGGATGGACTGGCGAGGGAGTAGCGAGGAGGAGCTTGTTGGGGGAAGGGACTGACAGCCTTGACCCTTCCTACGTAGGTCAGTCGGGGTGCCCTGTTCCTTATGTCAAAATTGTACTCCTGAGAGGAGGTGGATTGGAAGGGGTGAAAAGGGGGGAAGGTGAAGAGGAGGGGTGTGAAGAGGGAGAGAGAGGTGGAGAGGAGGGGTGTGAAGAGGAGGAGAGAGGTGGAGAGGAGGGGTGTGAAGAGGGGGAGGGGGTGAAGAGGGGGGGTGTGAAGAAGGGGAGGGAGGTGAAAAGGAGGGGTGTGAAGAGGAGGAGAGGGGGGTGAAAAGGAGGAGTGTGAAGAGGGGAAGGGGGGTGAAGAGGGGGTGATCAGGGTGTGATAGAGAGAGGCAAGAATGAGTGTGAACTGAGGGTGAGGAAAGTAAGAGGGGAGTGAAAGAAAGTTAAGAAAAGTTGAAGTTGTGTGAAGGGATGGAAGTTTGAATAGAATTGGAGGGGGAGAAGATGGAATGGAAAAGTACTTCTGCGCTGTAGCGTCCAACACTTGCAGTTTACTGCATTACCACCACCACGGCTTCAACCAAAAATTTTGACACCACACCACACCACACACCACACCACACCACACCACACCACACCACACCACACCACACCACACCACACCACACCACACCACACCACACCACACTACACCACACCACACCACACCACACCACACCACACCACACCACACCACACACACCACACCACACCACACCACACCACACCACACTACACCCCACCATACCACACACACACACCACGACCCCACCACACCACACCACACCACCACCAACACCACACCCCACCACACCACACCACCACAACACCACCACCTACACCCCACCACACCACACCACACTACACCCCACCACACCACACCACACCACACCCCACCACACCACACCACACAACACCACACTACACCCCACCACACCACACCACACCACACCACACCACACACACCACACCACACCACACCACACCACACCACACCACACCACACCACACCACTACCACCACACAACACCACACCACACCACACACACCACACCACACCACACCACACCACACCACACAACACCACACCAACACCAAACACACCACACCACACCCACACCACACCACACAACACCACACCACACCACACCACACAACACCACACTACACCCCACCACACCACACCACACCACACCACACCACACCACACCACACCACACCACACCGCACCACACAAACATCCATATCGAAGACAGGGTCAGGAGACAAAGGCAGCACTCTGACAATGACGTCAGCGGAAGCGGATGCGGAGGATGGGGGTGAAGCAAGGGCTTCTAACACATACGTGAAGTTCTTCTCCTTCAAATCCACGTACACCACATCCTTTATCACCTTCATGATGCCTGGTGGCGTGGTGTGGTGTGGTGTGGTGTGGTGTGGTGTGGTGAGGTGTGGTGAGGTGTGGTGAGGTGTGGTGAGGTGTGGTGAGGTGTGGTGAGGTGTGGTGAGGTGTGGTGTGGTGTGGTGAGGTGTGGTGAGGTGTGGTGAGGTGTGGTGAAGTGTGGTGAGGTGTGGTGAGGTGTGGTGTGGTGTGGTGTGGTGTGGTGTGGTTTGGTGTGGTGAGGTGTGGTGAAGTGTGGGTGAGGTGTGGTGAGGTGTGGTTAGGTGTGGTGAAGTGTGGTGAGGTGTGGTGAGGTGTGGTGTGGTGTGGTGTGGTTTGGTGTGGTGTGGTGTGGTGAGGTGTGGTGAGGTGTGGTGTGGTTTGGTGTGGTGAGGTGTGGTGAGGTGTGGTGTGGTGAGATGTGGTGTGGTGTGGTGTGGCGTGGTGTTGTGGTGTGGTGTGGCGTGGTGGTGGTGTGGTGTGGCGTGGTGTTGTGGTGTGGTGTGGCGTGGTGTTGTGGTGTGGTGTGGCGTGGTGTGGCGTAGTGTGGCGTGGTGTTGTGGTGTGGTGTGATTGGGTTGTTAATTAATAAAATTGTTGGTGAAAGAATGGTGTTGGAGAAACGTGGTGAAAAATGAAGGTTGAATAAGACGGATTGGGAAAACAAAAGGAGAAATCGGTTGAAAGGGAAAAAAGAAGGGGTGGCGGAAGAGGAAGAAGAAGAAATGGGGGCGGAAGAGGAAGAAAATGTGGTGGCGGAAGAGGAAAAAGAAGGAATGGGGGCGGAAGAGGATGAACACCTGTTTCTTTTTCGACGATGAAAGTATCAGCCTGTGAGGGCATTCGAGGGGTGAGTCTAAAGTCCCTAACAGGAGAGTTGCTTCTGATCTCGAAGGCGCTGAAGCGGAACACTTGCGTCTGGATGGGCAGCCTCTCCAACACGTCGATGACGTAAGAGGTTCTGGAAGGCGTGAAGACCACGCGGTCTTGCTGCAGGTCCACGGGTGAAATGTTGATGGTCACCAGCACTGGGAGGGATGTTTTGATATTTTTATACTAATAATAATAGTTTTTTGTTTTTAATAATTTTGTTTTTTTTATATTATTATTATTATATATATTTTTAAATTCCATTGGTTTTTATTATTATTAGTGTGGTTTCTGTTGTTGTTTTTATTGTTGTTGTTGTTGTTGTTGTTGTTGTTGTTGTTGTTGTTGTTGTTGTTGTTGTTGTTGTTGTTGAGAACACAGACGTACCATAAGCGGTGTTTCGGGTGCTCTCAACCTGCATGTTGGTGATTTGCGCTGACACGTTGACTGTGGCCTTGGCTGCCAGTGAGTGTGAGAGACGATTCTGCACCCGCAACTGTGCCGTGTTCTCGTCCAGGGAAAACCACGTCTGTGTGATAAGAAGAAGGAGGAAGAGGAAGAGATGGAAGAGAAGAAGGAGGAAAAAAAGAAAGAGAAAAAGGAGGAAGAGAAGGAGGAGAAGGAAGAGGAAGAAGAGGAAAAAGAGGAGAAAGAGGAAGAAGAGGAGAGGGATGAAAAAGAGAAAGAAAAGAAGAAAAAGGAAGAGGAAAAAAAAGAGAAAGAGGAAGAAGAGGAGGAAGATGAGGAATATAAAGAGCAGCACCTACCCAGACAGGCACGTTGGGAGCAGGGTTGTTATTGACGTCATAGGCCTTCCAGGAGTCTTGAACGAAGGTGTACCTGATGATGCCCTTGGCCTCATTGTTCTTGGCCTTCACAGACCCTATCAAGCGACCTGTGTTGCTGTCTGTGTGGCGTTGTTGTGGTGTTGTTGTTGAAGTGTTGTGGTTGTTGTTGTTGAAGTGTTGTGGTTGTTGTTGAAGAGTTTTGGTTGTTGTTGTGGTG
>OX387259.1:1298988-1308988 GCA_947562095.1 Branchellion lobata | reverse complement strand
ATAAAGAAACAAAGAAAAAAACAAAAAAAAAGACAAAGAAACTGAACAGAAGGACAGAGTTGATTGAACAAAGAATGTGTGAATGAATGATGCGTTCTTGAACAATGTGGAATCAGCGCTATATAAATGATTAGATTAGATTAGAAAGAACATACATCCTTGACGGAGAAGCGGTAAGAAGGCGAATCAAAGGTGGGCGGGTGGTTGACGGGCAGAATCCTCACTTGAATGGTCCTCAAGGAGGCCTGCGTGAGGTGTGGTGTGGTGTGGTGTGGTGTGGTGTGGTGTGGTGTGGTGTGGTGTGGTGTGGTGTGGTGTGGTGTGGTGTGGTGTGGTGTGGTGTGGTGGGGTGTGGTTTGGTGTGGTGTGGTGTGGTTTGGTGCGATTGACACTTACTGGATTAGATCCATCCTTTGCTGAAAAGCTTATCCTTGTGTTGTGCATCCTCTGATCGGATTGGAATAGTAATGGAGATGATGATTATTTTCATTTTTAAAAACAATTTCATAAAAATAATTTCAGTATTAGTAATAATAGAAAAAAAAATGTATTTAAAAAAAATAATAAATAGAAATAATAATAATAAATAAAAAGATGGTGATGATGCTCTACCCTGTAACTGAGTTCACTTGCCAATGTCACAATTCCATTTTGCGCGTTCACCTGTCACGTGATAACCAGTATGTCAACATGATGTCATTTCAGTCTTTCAGCACAACGACAACAGTAGCTACTGTAGCACTACAACACCAACGTCACATTTTTACAACAACGAGAAATATCATCAACATCACAAAAACAATAACACAATAACACAGTCAATACAGCGCTACAACATCAACGGAAATAACATTGAAAGCATCAACAGCCACACCACAACAACATCGCAACAACAACAACAACAACATCACAACAACAACAACACAGCAACAACAACAAAAAAACAACAACAACATGACAACAACAAAATCACAACAACAACAACAACAAACACACCAACAACACCAAAAACAACATCAAAACAACACAACAACAACAACACCACCAACAAAAACAACACCAACAACAACATCACAACAACAACAACACAGCAACAACAACAAAAAAACAACAACAACATCACAAAAACACAACAAAAACAGTACAACAAAAACAACAACACAACAACAACAACATCATAAAAACACAACAACAATACAACAACAACAACATTGAGGTAGAAGGCATCGGTCGAGTAGGTGACAATATTTCCGTTGGGAGACTGGAAAACCAAGGTGCCTAAGACTGTGCCTGTGTTGTTGTTGTTGTTGTGTTGTTGTTGTTGTTTGCATGTTGTTGTTGTGTTGTTTTTGCATGTTGTTGTTGTGTTGGTATGTTTATGTTGTTGTTATGCTTGTTTTTATGTCGTTTTGTTGTTGTATGGTTTTTGTTGATGTTCACTTCGATGTTATCTTGATGCTGGTGTGTTATTGAAATGATTTTGTTGTTATTGTTGTTGTTGTTGTTGTGTTGTTTTTATTGTTGTTGTTGTTGTTGTTGTTGATTCATAATTCTTTTTGTTGTGGTGTTGTTTCTGTTAAGGTAAGTGTTTTGGTTATAAAGATGTGTTGTGTTGTTGTGTTTTTGTTGTAGAGATGTGTTGTGTTGTTGTGTTTTTGTTGTAGAGATGTGTTGTGTTGTTTTTGTAGTGAGTGGTTTTAACATGGGTGTTTGTGTGGGTGTTTGTGTAGGTGTTTGTGTGGGTGTTCGTGGTGGGTGTCTGTGGTGGGTGTTTGTGTGGGTGTTTGTGTGGGTGTTTGTGTGGATGCTTGTGTGGGTGTTTGTGTGGATGTTTGTGTGGGTGTTTGTGTGGGTGTTTGTGTGGGTGTTTGTGTGGGTGTTCGTGGTGGGTGGGGTGTTTGCTTACCAGGCGGGGTGTCTTCAACGAGTCCCCTACGAAACTCATTTTCCAAACTTCTCACCCACACACCAGAAGCTCCGCCCACACCTGCCAATAACAGCAGCGCTACCGTTAACATCCTCGTTACTTTCCTGCCTCTTGCAAATTCCTCCATGTTCGGGAGAAAAAGGAATGAGATGGGATGGAATGGGATGAAATAAGATTGGATAAGATTGGCTGAGATGAAATGGGATAGGATTGGAAGGAATAAGATTGGATGGGATGAGAAGAGACGGGATGAGACGGGATGAGATGGGATGAGGTGGAATTAGGTGGGATGAGATGGGATGAGATGGGATGCGGTGGGATGAGATGGGATGCGGTGGGATGAGATGGGATGCGGTGGGATGAGATGGGATGAGTTATCCAAAGGGATTTTCCTTTCAACGTCACAAGCTTCAGACAACAAGAGCTCGTCTAACACTGCCAACTGTTGTGCGCTTGCAGTGTTTCAGCTAACAACTGTTGCACAGTTACATTTGGAAAATTACAACTGTTAAACGGTTACAGTGTGATGAAGTACAGACTGTTAAACGGTTACAGTATGATGAGGTACAACTGTTAAACGGTTACAGTGTGATGAAGTACAGACTGTTAAACGGTTACAGTGTGGTGAGGTACAACTGTTAAACGGTTACAGTGTGGTGAATTACAAACGACAATACGCTTGCAGAGTGGTTGCTACCAACTGTTATACACTTGTAGTGTTTTATCTGGCATTCCTAAGACACATTCACGAAGAATGCTTTAGTGGTCACGCTTCACTGCTCTTCACAGCAAACAAAAAACTCTGAATGTGTGTGTGTCTGTGTGTGTTTGTGTGTGTGTGTGTGTGTGTGTGTGTGTGTGTGTGTGTGTGTGTGTGTGTGTGTGTGTGTGTGTGTGTGTGTGTGTGTGTGTGTGTGTGTGTGTGTGTGTGTGTGTGTGTGTGTGTGTGTGTGTGTGTGTGTGTGTGTGTGTGTGTGTGTGTGTGCGTGCGCGCGCGCGCGTGTGTGTGTAGGGGGACGATCGTTATTAATACAGGTGAAACAAAAACAGGAATGGTGAAGACCACGTGAACCAGATAAAATTTTTCTTTACGATAATATGTTCATTTAATCATAGAATTAGGTGATTTCTTATTGTATATTTGTATTTTATTATATTATATTGTATTATATTATAATATATTATATTATAATCTTATCTAATCCAATCTAATTTATCTACTCTATCTACTTTAGTTCAATCTAATCTAGTCTTATCTACTCTAATCTTATCTAATCTAATCTACCCTTATCTAATCTAATCTACCCTTATCTAATCTAATCTACCTTTATCTAATCAAATCTCTAATCAAATCAATTGTATAGCGCTTATCTGCTCAAGAGCTGTTATCTGCTACGAAGTGTTTCAAAAAAACTTTAAGAGTTTCGTGGTTAATATTTCTTTCGAACAAAGAAAAATTTCGATAGTACGGACTTTGAAAACACATCTCTCATTGAAAGTTTGCAACCAGTGTAAAGAGATAAGAGTAGGAGTTATACGCGAGGGTTTATGAGTCCCAGAAAGCAAGCGGGCAGCGCTATTAAAAGCTTTGCTGATAAGCGTGGTCTATGGGAGTCCTAAGTAGTTACAACGGCTAAATCAGGAGAAAATAAGTGAAGAAACTAGTAGTTTGAGCGAAAATCTTGGTAGGGGCTCATATCAGATTATATTGTATTGAATTATATTGGAATAGAATAGATTAGAAAGATTAGATTGGATTAGATTAAAATAGATTATATTAGAATAGATAAGATTAAAATAGATAAGATTAAAATAGATGAGATTAGGAGGGCTAGAAAGAAATTATTTCAGTAGGAAGAGCTTCCTTGTAGGAAAGTGATGAAACTAAAGTGAAGTTAACACAAAATGTTAAAAAAGTGTTAAAAAAATATGGAACGCTTCACGAATTTGCGTGTCATCCTTGCGCAGGGGCCATGCTAATCTTCTCTGTATCGTTCCAATTTTAGTATATGTAGCCCCGAAGGGCTACGGCATTGTAAACACAGTCTTTGTTTATATATGTCTCAAAATATCTGATGTTAATTTGTGGTGTCTTTTAAGTAACAATAGTTGTTTTTTAAATAGGCTTTAAGTTATGATTACTGTTAATCTATATTTATAAATGAAAAAATAAAAACAAAAAATTTTTGTAAGTGTAACTGGAAAGCTTTTTTACAAGGTTTACTTTGTCGCCGTAACGGGATTTTCCCGGTTGCGCGCATGCGTGTGTGGCTATTGCTATCCGCTCTTTCAATCAAATTAAATCAAATCTTTTTTAAAGCGCTGAATAACTTTTCATGAACGCTCACTTTAAACTATTTTTACTAACTGTGATTAAATTAATTTTTCAAAATTAATTCATTTTGTTCTATAGCCTCAATTTTTCATTTTAGATTTGTGTATTCTACAGTTTGTGTTAATTTGACTTTTATTTCTATTGTCATTATCTTTTGTAACATTTCAAGCGTGTGTTTAACATTTAGTTTTTTTGATTTTCTTCATTGAAGCAACTTCAGAAAAAGGGCTGAAAATTGCACAAAACATGGCGAACAATAAAAAACAATAGAAAAAATCAAAACCAACAATAACTGAATGTCATAAGAACCGAAAATCAGCAAAAACTTTAACTCTTACATAGATTAGCTTGTTTATAACTTATACTTAGTACTTCAAGCTTCGAAAAGTTAGTAAAAATATTATTAAAAATATTTCAAATAAAGTAACTGAAAGTAAGGCATGCACGCTTTCGCGCAACCGGAAGCTCCAAATTTTCACTTTCAAGTTCTTGTTGGTTTTTTTATAGTCTTTATTAGATCAAGTCCAGATATGCGCTGGAAATGGTAGAAAAAAAAATTAAAATTTACGAAAACCTTATGTTATCAGTCCTGATAGTTTTGTTGAGTTACTGTTGAGTGATTTGGCAACCTTCAACAATAAGCAAGGCCAATGGGTCAGAAGAGAGGTGTTGAACCCGTGGTACGGTGCGAGGACATATAAAACCCAGGTTTTTGTAACATTGCAGTTTCAGTCAATTTTTGTGTTTTACTTTTTTAAAAGTTTTTTTTCTTCTGTAACTTAATGGTTAGCTTGTTTCACTGTAACGATTTAAGTTTCAAAAGCGGCAACTCAAGTGAAAAACAGACGCCGTGCTAGAGTGGCTTAGTCACCTAGTAGCCCACGGAGAGTAAAACCGTTTCCATGGAAGCGCTTTTGAACAAAAAGCTAATAAGCGCTTCATAAATTCATTTGTATAGCGCTGATTGAGCACCGTTCAATCGCACGTGAGAACTGCTGCGTAAATAACTTTCTCACAAACTCCATCGCTTTTGAGGCGGGAAGCATGGAATAAGAGGGCATGGATGAGTGAGGGATGGATGAGGGAGGGATGGATAAATGAGGGATGGATGAGTGAGGAGTGGATGAGTGAGGGATGGATGAGTGAAGGATGGATGAGTGAGGAATGGATGAGTGAAGGATGGATGAGAGAGGAATGAATGAGTGAGGAATGGATGAGTGAGGGATGGATGAGGGAGGAATGAATGAGTGAGGAATGGATGAGTGAAGCTGGATGAGTGAGGGCTGGATGAGTGAGGGATGGATGAGTGAGGAATGGATGAGTGAGGGATGGATGAGTGAGGAATGGATGAGTGAGGGATGAATGGTTCCGGAATTAAGGATACCTCTCTAGCGCTAAACGAATTCGCTGGCAAAAAGACTGCAGCTTATTTATTTTTTTCTTTTTATATGTTTTTATTTCGTTCTATTTCATAATTATTTCATTCAATTTCGATTTTCTTTTCTTTATTTTTTCCTTTTATTATTTTCTCATTCTTGTTTTTTTTTCTTTTTTTCTTTTTTTTTCCAATTTCCATTACTCCTCATTCCTACCTCAAACTCTGCTGTTAACGTTTGAACACGTTATGAACAAACCGACGTAACTTACCATCATTAACAGCCTCAAACTCCTAATGGTTTGGTGGCCCTCTAGCGAATGAACAAGAAACTCTCTTAAGGCCCCTCGATGCAATTATGACTTAGCAGAGCTTTAATGCACGATGGCGCCAAAAGTTTTAGTCGATACAAATTGACTGGCACTGTTGAGAGGGGTGTAACATTCTTCACATGCCTGCCGAGCCGAACAATGGAGAGACAAAGTACGAGAGACGGTCATCTGCGGATGTGTGTGTGTGTGTGTGTGTGTGTTTGTGTTTGTGTGTGTGTGTGTGTGTGTGTGTGTGTGTGTGTGTGTGTGTGTGTGTGTGTGTGTGTGTCTGTGTGCGTATGTGTATGCAGTGTCATGCATGTGTGCGTGCGTGCTGCATCCTTACTAAAACTCACTCCACCACGTCTCGTCATAATTCAACTTTTAACTCGCAATCGACTGCCCCTAATATATGCGTTACCATCAAGCCACATGCAATCAAGCCACATGCAATCAAGCCACATTCACCAATATCAAGCCTAATCAAATCCAATCCAAACATTTATATAGCGCTGATTACACATTGTTCAAGAAGACTAATCTGCTCACCAATTCACCACCCTCATCATTGACTCACCAATTCACCACCATCATCATTGACTCACCAATTCACCACCCTCATCATTGACTCACCAATTCACCACCATCATCATTGACTCACCAATTCACCACCCTCATCATTGACTCACCAATTCACCACCCTCATCATTGACTCACCAATTCACCACCCTCATCATTGACTCACCAATTCACCACCCTCATCATTGACTCACCAATTCACCACCATCATCATTGACTCACCAATTCACCACCCTCATCATTGACTCACCAATTCACCACCCTCATCATTGACTCACCAATTCACCACCCTCATCATTGACTCACCAATTCACCACCATCATCATTGACTCACCAATTCACCACCCTCATCATTGACTCACCAATTCACCACCCTCATCATTGACTCACCAATTCACCACCATCATCATTGACTCACCAATTCACCACCATCATCATTGACTCACCAATTCACCACCATCATCATTGACTCACCAATTCACCACCCTCATCATTGACTCACCAATTCACCACCCTCATCATTGACTCACCAATTCACCACCATCATCATTGACTCACCAATTCACCACCCTCATCATTGACTCACCAATTCACCACCATCATCATTGACTCACCAATTCACCACCATCATCATTGACTCACCAATTCACCACCCTCATCATTGACTCACCAATTCACCACCATCATCATTGACTCACCAATTCACCACCATCATCATTGACTCACCAATTCACCACCATCATCATTGACTCACCAATTCACCACCCTCATCATTGACTCACCAATTCACCACCCTCATCATTGACTCACCAATTCACCACCATCATCATTGACTCACCAATTCACCACCATCATCATTGACTCACCAATTCACCACCATCATCATTGACTCACCAATTCACCACCATCATCATTGACTCACCAATTCACCACCCTCATCATTGACTCACCAATTCACCACCATCATCATTGACTCACCAATTCACCACCATCATCATTGACTCACCAATTCACCACCCTCATCATTGACTCACCAATTCACCACCATCATCATTGACTCACCAATTCACCACCCTCATCATTGACTCACCAATTCACCACCCTCATCATTGACTCACATACACACCACAATCACCAACTTACACACCACCACAGCCACCAACTTACACACCACCACAGCCACCAACTCACACACCACCACAGCCACCAACTCACACACCACCACAGCCACTTGAAGCATCACGTGGTAGGGTCCTTTTGTTAGGTACTTGAAGATAGCTATGTTAGGGTCACCAGGCCTCTGCAGAGCGACTGTATATAGAGAGAGATTGACTGACTTCGCATTGAATGCGTTATTATTGTATGGATTGCCGCGTGAGGTTGCAGTTGAACCGCGTATGCTGTATAGAGTGTGAATCGTTGTGTCATGCCTTGGTAGGGAAGTTATGGATATTATATACTAGAGCCTTCAAAAGATGGAGTGTTGTCGAGGTGTCATTCCTGTGACTCCGGTTGACGTTGTATGGGTGACGTTTGACGTTGTACGAGTAACATTGGACGTTGTACGAGTAACATTGGACGTTGTACGAGTAATTTTGGACGTTGTATGAGTAACAGTTGATGTTGTATGAGTAACGGGTGTTTTGTCTGTTGATGTTGCACTGAAAATAGTTGTTGACAACAAGCATGGATGTTGCATAGGAGGCAGTTGTTGAAAGGGGTGTGGATGGTGTGAGGAAAGGTATGTTTGTTTGGTGGAATGTTGAGGTCTTGGAGCAGAAAGACATTGCTTCTCTGGGGATCTGTTGCTCTAACTGGCGTTGCTTGAGTGTTGGAGCATTGTAGTGGACGGAATAACTCACAGACAACACACAAACATCTTATGAACAACACACGAACATCTGATGAACAGCACACGAATAACTTATGAACAACACACGAATAACATATGAACAACACACGAACATTTGATGAACAGCGCACGAACAACTTATGAACAACACACGAACATCTGATGAACAGCACACGAACAACTGATGAACAAAACATGAGCAATTGACAAACAACACAAACAACTGACGAACAATACAAAATAAACTGAAACAAACGATGACAAGGAGCAGACAATCATCAAACAAAATCACTTCATTCTTGTGGACTCAGCGCTACAGAAATTTTGGAACTGACTCTCATTTTGCAACAAGGAGGTACAAAAAACGAAGAGGAAGTTGAAGCTGTGATCAGTCCACCACCCCCCTCTTCCTCACCACCCTCTCTTCCTCACCACCCCCTCCTCACCACCCCCCTCTTCCTCACCACCCCCCTCTTCCTCACCACCCCCTCTTCCTCACCACCCCCCTCTTCCTCACCACCCCCCTCTTCCTCACCACCCCCTCTTCCTCACCACCCCCCTCCTCTTCACCACCCCCTCTTCCTCACCACCCCCCTCTTCCTCACCACCCCCCTCTTCCTCACCACCCCCCTCTTCCTCACCACCCCCTCTTCCTCACCACCCCCCTCCTCCTCACCACCCCCTCTTCCTCACCACCCCCTCTTTCTCACCACCCCCCTCTTCCTCACCACCCCCTCTTCCTCACCACCCCCTCTTTCTCACCACCCCCCTCTTCCTCACCACCCCCTCTTTCTCACCACCCCCCTCCTCCTCACCACCCCCTCTTCCTCACCACCCCTCTCTTTCTCACCACCCACCCCTTCCTCACCACCCACCTCTTCCTCACCACCCCCCTTTTCCTCACCACCCACCCCTTCCTCACCACCCACCTCTTCCTCACCACCCCCCTTTTCCTCACCACCCCCCTTTTCCTCACCACCCCCTCCTCACCATTCCTACTTCTTTCCAACCAAGACACTATCTCCCCTCCACACCCTTCTTACACCATCCATACCACCCTTCCACCATTCCTCCAGTCATTTTCCATCGCAATCCACCCACCACACACACACCACACACACCCACCACACACACCCACCACACACACCACCACACACACCCACCACACACCCACCACACACACCACCACTATGTCCCACTCCACCATCTTCTTCTTCCTCATCCTCCTCCTCTTGTTGCTGTGTTGCAGTCTCTTCCCCTCCGAAGCATCAAAGAGTACGTTCAGCAGTTTTGCAACATACAACATTGCAACATACAACACTACAACGTACAAAATTGCAACACAAAACACTGCAACATTGCAACATACAACATAAAACACTGCAACATTGCAACATACAACATAAAACAATGAAGATGCATGAATCTGAGGGAAACATACAAAGCGGAGTTTGTGATGTATGTAAGCTACATGTAAACAGGTTTGTGTATCAAAATGCGGTTTGTTCTTCATCCTGAACAGAACAAAAACACGCGTGGTTTGTGGTTCATCGTGAACAGAACGAACACACGTGGTTCTGGGTTCATCGTGAACAAAACAAACACACGTGGTTCTTGGTTC
>OX387259.1:1283988-1288988 GCA_947562095.1 Branchellion lobata | reverse complement strand
GGAAGGAAGGAAGGAAGGAAGGAAGGAAGGAAGGAAGGAAGGAAGGAAGGAAGGAAGGAAGAAAGAAAGAAACGAAGGAAGAAAGGAAGAAAGGAAGGAAGGAAGGAATAATGTGAGATGAAACGTCGTTGTTATTCCCAGCCTCATCATCAGCATCACTAAAAAAATTATTTACTGAGATAAGTGATAAGTGATAAGAAGAATAATAAAAATATCAACTTTGATGCACTATTTATATTATCATTGTTACTTCTATACTTAATTCACGCATGTATTCATTCATTCATTCATTCATTCATTCATTCATTCATTCATTCATTCATTCGTTCATTCATTTATTAATTCATTCATTCATTCATTCATTCATTCATTCATATATTCAATCATTCATTCATTCATTCATTCATTCATTCATTCATTCATTCAATCATTCATTCAATCAATCATTCATTCAATCAATCATTCATTCATTCATTCATTCATTCATTCATTCATTCATTCAATCCTTCATTCATTCATTCATTTATTCATTCATTCATTCAATCATTCATTCATTCATTCAATCATTCATTCGTTCATTCATTCAATCAATCATTCATTCATTCAATCATTCATTCATTTATTCATTCAATAATTCATTCATTCATTCATTCATTCATTCATTCATTCATTCATTCATTCATTCATTCATTCATTCATTCATTCATTCATTCATTCATTTATTCATTTAATCATTCATTCATTCATTCATTCATTCATTCATTCATTCATTCATTCATTCATTCATTCATTCATTCATTCATTCATTCATTCATTCATTCATTCATTCATTCATTCATTCATTCATTCATTCATTCATTCATTCATTCATTCATTCATTCATTCATTCATTCATTCATTCATTCATTCATTCATTCATTCATTCATTCATTCATTCATTCATTCATTCAATCATTCATTCATTTATTCATAATTGTCATTCCTGTTTTTCTTGTTGCAATTGTTATTTCTCGAAAATTTGAATTTTTATAGCGTCATTCTTGCTATTACTGCGTTACTAGGTAATTTTTTTTATTTATTAAAAAAAATTTTTTTTTTCATATTTTTGTTATCATTCTTATTTATTGTTTTCATTTCCGTAATGTTTATTATTAAATTTTTTCACTGGTTTTGTTATTTTTATTATAGTTATTATTGTCATTTTCATAAAAATTCTTTTTCTACGAATATTTTTTTTACATTTCTCTTTATTTATTGTTATTATTATTATTATTGTTTTTATTGTTATTATTGTTATTATTGTTATTATTGTTATTATTGTTATTATTGTTATTATTGTTATTATTGTTATTATTGTTATTGTTGTTATTATTGTTATTCCGCTTATAAATTCATCACTCCATTCATTCCTAATCTCTTATGCATCCTCCATTCATGGATGAAGTGGTGGTGATTGGGTGAGGTGGTAGTGAATGGGTGAGGTGATGGTGAATGGATGAAGTGGTGGTGAATGGGTGAGGTGATGGTGAATGAATGAAGTGGTGGTGAATGGGTGAGGTGATGGTGAATGGATGAAGTGGTGGTGAATGGGTGAGGTGATGGTGAATGGATGAGGGGGTGGTGAATGGGTGAGGTGGTGGTGAATGGATGAGGTGGGGGTGAATGGATGAGGTGGTAGTGAATGGATAAGGTGGTGGTGAATGGGTGAGGTGGTGGTGAATGGTGGCGAATGGGGTAGGTGAAATATCAAACGTCAAACGTCGTGTCTTTTTCAAATAGAAGTTTCATAAAATGTTGAAAATATTTACAACAACAGCATTAATAGCAGCAATATCAGCAGCTACATCGACAACGACATCAACAACATCATCAACAACAACAACAAAAACGACAACAATAACATCAAAAACATCAGTAACAACAGCAACAACAACAAAAACATTATTAACAACAGCAACAACAACAACGATAAGACATGCGAAAAGATTATTAGGACTCTATGTAAACGCTCAGATCATGTTATAGAAGCGATGATGATTTATGAATTTTGAAAACACCAGTTCCCTGAAATGTTAAGTCCACCAGGCGGTCTCTTGTTGAGATATGAGTTGGCATCTACTTAGCGAACATCACTTTGATTGAACTTCTGAAACTTTCATGAGTCACCACACCACACCACACCGGGCCACACCACACCACACCAAACCACACCCAACCACACCACACCATACCACACCACACCCAATCACACCACACCACACCACACCACGCCACACCACACCACACCACATCACACCACACCACACCACACCACACCAAGCTACACCACGCCACACCACACCACACCACACCACAGCACGCCACACCACACCACACCACGCCACGCCACACCACACCACATCACACCACACAGTATGCAGAGGCACCAACTTTGGCCTCAGTTACATGGATGACGTCACGAGGCGCTACGAATACCTACAGCAGCGCTATAACAACTGCACCATCGTCAATGGCAACCTTGAAATCACTAACCTTCTTGGAAGAAACTTTGATCTTTCATTCCTGCGCACCATACAAGAGGTGCTGTGTGTGGTGTGGTGTGGTGTGGTGTGGTGTGGTGTGGTGGGGTGTGGTGTGGTGTGGTGTGGTGTGGTGTGGTGTGGTGTGGTGTGGTGTGGTGTTGTGTGGTGTGGTGTGGTGTGGTGTGGTGTGGTGTGGTGTGGTGTGGTGTGGTGTGGTGTGGTGTGGTGTGGTGTGGTGTGATGTGGTGTGGTGTGGTGAGTTTCACTAGTTTGTGCAAATTGAGGTTTTTTAGGGGATGAAGTGGCTGATGCTTGAGTTAGTTACTGAATAGATGACTGAAAAATTGAGTCTTCAATATAAGTGAGTCAGTGGTAGATGGATGAATGATAGATGAGTGAGTGATGAATGGTTGAATGGATAAGAGAGATAGATGGATGCTGGATGAGAAAGATGGATGAGTGAGTAACGGATAGATGGATGGATGAGAGAGAGGTGGATGGGTGAGTAACGGATAGATGGACGACGGCAGGTGACGGGGTACGTGGTGGTGTACAGAACCGAGGTAGAGCGTTTGGAGCTGACAAGTCTGAGGATCATCAGAGGCATGGGTCTGGTGTCCTGTGGCATGGACTCTCCTTGCAGCCTCTACCTCTCCATGAACCACTTCAAATACCTCGAACTCGTTTCCCTCACAGGTGCTGTCCATCTTTCATCCATCCATCCATCCATTCATTCATCTACAATCCATCCATCCATTTATCCATCCATCCATCCACCATCCATCCATCCATCCCACCATCCATCCCACCATCCATCCATCTATCTATCCATCCATCCATTCACCATCCATCCATCCACCACAGAGATCCTCAAAGGCAACGTGCGAATACACGACAACTTCAATATTTGTTTCAGCAACTCCATCAACTGGAACGACATTCTACCGATCTCCTCCTCCTCCTCCTCCTCTTCTTCCTCCTCCTCCTCTCCCTCTTTCACCTATAAAGTGGATGAAGAAGACACCACTTGTGGGTGTTGTTGTTGGTTGTGTTGTGTTGTTGCTGTTGGTTGTATTATGTTGTTGTTGTTGTTGGTTGTATTATGCTGTTGTTGTTGTTGTGTTTTTATTTTGTTGTTGGTTTTATTATATTGTTTTTGTTGTTGTTTCATTATATTGTTTTTGTTGTTGTTTTATTACATCATGTTGAGATTTCACGTTGATTATTGTTTGTGATACTTGATGTTGCGTGTTGCATGTTGATGTTGCATGTTGAGGTTGGATGTTGATTTTGCATGTTGATGTTGCATGTTGATGTTGCATGTTGATGTTGCATGTTGATGTTGAATGTTGCATGTTGACGTTGCATGTTGATGTTGCATGTTGCATGTTGATGTTGCATGTTCCATGTTGATGTTGCATGTTGCATGTTGATGTTGCATGTTGCATGTTGATGTTGCATGTTGACGTTGCATGTCGTCCAGGTGGTCCAGTAGAGTGCCACGAAGACTGTGAGTTCGAAGGCAAGAGGTACTGCTGGGGGGAGGGACCTTCCATGTGCCAAAAGAGTAATTCACTTTTAATCCTCACACTCTTAATCATCACACTACTAATCCTCACACTCTTAATCATCACACTCATAATCCTCACATTCTTAATCATCACACTACTAATCTTCACACTCTTAATCATCACACTACTAATCCTCACACTCTTAATCATCACACTACTAATCCTCACATTCTTAATCATCACACTCATAATCCTCACATTCTTAATCATCACACTCATAATCCTCACATTCTTAATCATCACACTACTAATCCTCACATTCTTAATCATCACACTACTAATCCTCACATTCTTAATCATCACACTACTAATTCTCACACTCTTAATCATCACACTACTAATCCTCACATTCTTAATCATCACACTACTAATCCTCACATTCTTAATCATCACACTACTAATCCTCACATTCTTAATCATCACACTACTAATCCTCACATTCTTAATCATCACACTACTAATCCTCACACTCTTAATCATCACGCTACTAATCCTCACACTCTTAATCATCACACTACTAATCCTCACACTCTTAATCATCACACTACTAATCCTCACATTCTTAATCATCACACTACTAATCTTCACACTCTTAATCATCACGCTACTAATCCTCACACTCTTAATCATCACACTACTAATCCTCACACTCCTAATCCTTACACTCCTCATCTTCACATTCCTCATCTTCACACTTAATCTTCACTTTTAATCCTCACACTCTCAATCACTCCACTATGAAACTTTTTCTTTTTAATCCTTATGTTTCTAATCATTCTACTCCTAATAATTTTTTTTTTGAATTTTATTCTTTTTCAACCAAACCACACCACGCCACGCCACGCCACGCCACGCCACACCACACCACACTACACCACACCACACCACACCACACCACACCACACCA
>OX387259.1:1256488-1278988 GCA_947562095.1 Branchellion lobata | reverse complement strand
TCATTCATTCATCCATTCTTTCATTCATTTAATCCTTAAAAACTTACTCATTTATTGATTCATTCATTCATTCACATCACTCCACCACCCCCATTCTCCGCCACCCTTTTTAAAAGCTCTTCCTCACGTCACCATGGCGACGTCAATAGCAACGTAGCGAGAATCAATGCCACTTTGTGTCCCACAATGGTGCACTTGCTCAATCGTTCCGTGTTGCCGTTCCTTCAATGCCAAACTGCTCCGTGTTGTCATTGGTTCAATGCCAAAATGAAAAAGGCTTAAAAAACTTGTGTAGAATTTTATTACTGTGAGTAAATTTTGAGACCTCAAAGTCACGAGTTCAAATGCAACTGATGCCATAATCTATTCACCAATTCACCATCAATTCGGCATTCCACCATCAATTCACCATTCCACCATCAATTCACCATTCCACCATCAATTCACCATTCCACCATCAATTCGCCATTCCACCATCAATTTACCATTCCACCATCAATTCACCAATTCACCATCAATTCACCAATTCACCATCAATTCGCCATTCCACCATCAATTCGCCATTCTACCACCAATTCACCATTCTACCATCAATTCACCATTCCACCATCAATTCACCAATTCCACCATCAAATCACCATTCCACCATCAATTCACCAATTCCACCATCAAATCACCATTCCACCATCAATTCACCAATTCCACCATCAATTCATCAATTCTACCATTAAATCACCATCCCACCATTAGTCGTCTATGTTGACACGAACATGAAAAGAGCGGCAAAGAGTGCTGAAGTTCGCTTCCTTTGAGCCCTTTGATGGAATGCAAACACACAAAAAAAAAAAAAAAAAAAAAAAACACACACACACAAACACACACACACACACACACACACACACACACACACACACACACACACACACACACACACACACACACACACACACACACACACACACACACACACACACACACACACACACACACACACACACACACACACACACACACACACACACACACACACACACACACACACACACACACACACACACACACACACACACACACACACACACATAACACACAATTGCGCGCGAAAGAATGTTTGGTGTTTATAGAATCTCAAGTGTGTACATTGTGGAAATCTTTCAAAAGTCTAGAACACCATCACCATCACCACACCACACCATACCACACCACACCAAACCACACCACCACACCACACTACACCACACCACACCATACCACACCACGTCACACCACACCACACCACAACACACCACATCACAACACACCACACTGCACTACACCACACCACACCACACCACACTACACCCCACCACACCACACCACACCACACCAAAACACACCACAACACACCACACCACACCACACCACACCACACCATACCACACCACACCACACCATACCACACCACACCACACCACACTACACCACACCGCACTACACCACACCACACCACACCACACCACACTACACCACATCACACCACACCACACCACAACACACCACACCACACCACACCACACCACACCACCACACCACACCACCACACCACACTACACCACACCACACTACACCACACCACACCATACCACACCACACCACACCACACCACACCACACCACACAGAGGAGGAGGGAAAGATCTGTGCAGAGGAGTGTTCGTGGGAGGGTTGTTGGGGCTCTGGGGGTAGTAAGTGTTTGTCTTGCAAGGGGGTGAGACATGGAGACGAGTGTCTGCACTCCTGTGACTCCAAGCCACTCCTCTACCAACACGACAACCACACTTGTCTCAGGTGCCACCCGCAATGCGCTGTCTCTTGCACTGGTCCCGTGAGTGGAGTGGTGGGAAGATGAGCTGTTTGTGTTGTGGAGAAGTTGTTTGTTGTGGTGGGTTGTTTGTATTGTTGTGGTGGGTTGTTTGTATTGTTGTGGTGGGTTGTTTGTATTGTTGTGGTGGGTTGTTTGTATTGTTGTGGTGAGTTGTTTGTATTGTTGTGGTGGGTTGTTTGTATTGTTGTGGTGGGTTGTTTGTATTGTTGTGGTGGGTTGTTTGTATTGTTGTGGTGGGTTGTTTGTATTGTTGTGGTGGGTTGTTTGTATTGTTGTGGTGGGTTGTTTGTATTGTTGTGGTGGGTTTTTTGTATTGTTGTGGTGGGTTGTTTGTATTGTTGTGGTGGGTTGTTTGTATTGTTGTGGTGGGTTGTTTGTATTGTTGTGGTGGGTTGTTTGTTGTTGGTGAAATTGTGTTGGTGTGGTAATATTGTTGATTTTGAAGTGGCGTTGATTATTATTCCTCCACCGCCAACCTCATTAACACCTGTTGATTAAGATTCTTCCATCACTCACCTCAATAACACATGTTGATTGTTATACTTCCACCACTTATCTCATTAACACATGCTCAACACCCCCCTCCCTCCATCCCTCCAGGAGGCCACGGATTGCACGGAGTGTATGCGCGTGAAACACGAAGGGGTATGCATGCAACGCTGTCCTTCGGGCACCTTCAACGACTCTTCCGCTCTCTGCCAAGCCTGCCACGCCCACTGTCAGGGCTGTAGCGGAGGAGGCAACTGGGTAGGAGAGGGTGGTTGTGACTCGTGTGACCTAGTGGCTTTTGAAAACCCCGACGATCCGTCTGAGGTGACCAGGTGCCTGGCTGGGCGGAGCAGGTGTGACGAAGGTTTCTACAAGATTTCCCTGCATGAGTATCAAGAGGACCATCCTCTGTATAAAAAATATGTATGTTTGCTTGTGCGTTTGGTTATATGTGTCTGTTTTTTCTTTGTATGTTTGTATGTTTGTTAAGATGTTTGTTGAGTTGGATATATATGAGGTTATATAAATATACAAACTACACACACCCACACAAACACATACACACACACACACACATACACACACGCACACACACACACACACACACACACACACACACACACACACACACACACACACACACACACACACACACACACACACACACACACACACAAACACACACACCCCCCCTCCCCCCACACACACACGCACACACACACACACACACACACGCACACACACACACACACACACACACACACACACACACACACACACACACACACACACACACACAAACACACACACACACACACACCCACACCCCCCCCCCCACACACACACGCACACACACACACACACACACACACACACACACACACACACAGGGGTGCAAGAGGTGTCCTGAAGTGTGTGCTGCCTGCGAAGACTTCAGCGTGTCGACAGAGCACTGCAAACCGTGCAGGTTCTTCCAACAGGAAGACAAGTGCGTGTCCGCATGTTCACCTGGTTTCTTCCATGCCGGAAGCACCAACATTTCTTCCTTCCTCCTCGCCCTCGCTTCTTCCCCCCACACCACCCTTCAATCACCCAGCCCCCTCCACTCTTCCAGCACCCCCCATTTTGCCACCCCCCTCCTTTCTTCAACCCTCCTCCCCTCTCCCACCCCCCTCTTCTCTCCCACCAACTCACGAGCTACGGGCTTCAAAGTATGTCAAGCTTGTGACGTCAACTGCATCACGTGTCATGGTCCCTCCTCACGACACTGCATCCTGTGCAGACACTACGCCACATTCCTCGACGATGACCACCTCGAGAAAGGAGTCGGTTTCATCCATTCATTCATTCATTCATTCATTCAATCATTCATTCATTAATTAATTAATTAATTAATTCATTCATTCATTCATTCATTCATTCAATCATTCAATCATTCATTCATTCATTCATTCATTCATTAATTCATTAATTCATTAATTCATTCATTCATTCATTCATTCAATCATTCATTCATTCATTCAATCATTCATTCATTCATTCATTCATTAATTCATTAATTCATTAATTCATTCGTTCATTCATTCATTCATTCATTCATTCATTCATTCATTCATTCATTCATTCATTCATTCATTCATTCGTTCATTCATTTATTCATTCAATCATTCATTCATTCATTCATTCATTCATTCATTCATTCATTCAATCATTCATTCATTCATTCATTCATTCATTCATTAATTCATTCATTAATTCATTCGTTCATTCATTCATTTATTCATTCATTCATTCATTCATTCTTCATTCATTCTTCATTCATTCATTCGTTCATTCTTCATTCATTCATTCATTCTCCATCCTTCTTTCATTCATTTTTTAATAATTCCCTTTTCCATCATCCTAAGGATCTTCCTCTTATTCACTTCCTCCATCCATTTCCTTTCTTTTTTTCCTTCACTCCATCCACTCCTTTCAATTACATTCAAATTAATACTCAATTTGTCCCTCCAAAATCTCCAGTTCAACGCCACACCACACCACACCACATCACATCACACCACACCACACCATACCACATCACATCACATCATACCACACCACACCATACCACATCACACCACACCACATCACATCACATCACACCACACCACACCATACCACACCAGCACAGTTCAACTGCACCACACCACACCACACCAGCACAGTTCAACTGCACCACACCACACCACACCACACCACCACAGTTCAACTGCACCACAGAATGTCCGGATGCCAAGCCCTTCAAGCAGACGAGAGAGCTTCGAGGAGTCAAAATGACTTTGTGTGTGGAGGATGACGGTGGAACCAGGTGATTAATGCAACAACAACGATACCCTGTTATTTCTAAATGAAAATAAAAACAACAAGAACAACACCACGCTACAAAAACAACACCACACCACAACAACAATACACCAAAACAACAACAAACCACACCACACCTCAACAACAACACAGCACAACAACACCACACCACAGCAACACCACACCACAGCAACACCACAGCTCAACGACAACACAGCACAACCACACCACACCTCAACAAAACCACAACACAGGTTCAAGACCACTTTGATCATCATTATCATCATCAGCCTCCTGGTCCTCATCGCCATCATCGCCATTCCAACCGGCATCGTCTTGTACCGCAGGGCCAAGACCAAGTCCAAAATCGCTGTTGCTGCTGCCAACCTGCTTGGAGGAGAGACTGTGGTGCGTGGTGGCTGTGGTGGTTGGTGGCTGTGGTGGTTGTGGCTGTGGTTGTGGTAGTGATGGTGGTTTTGTGGCTGTGGTAGAAGCTAGTGGTGATGATTTGGTGCTTGTAGTGCATGGTGGTTTGTGGTGCGTGGGCGTGGTGGCTGTGGTGGTTGGGGTGATGGTGGTGGCTGTAGTGGTGGTAGCTGTGGTGGGTGATAGAAAGGGTTTGGTGGCTGTGCTGGTAGTTGTGGTGGTGGTGGCTGTAGTGGTGGTGATTGTGGTGGATGGTGCTTTCATTTCAACTTTTGTCTCACACACAACTATAACTACATGCAGCTTTCTGCATAAAAACAATCAAACAAACAAAGACACACACACACACACAAACACACACACACACACACACACACACACACACACACACACACACACACACACACACACACACACACACACACACACACACACACACACAGCCACTTGACCCATCTGGGGTATCAGCTGACATGTCCAAGCTACTGATCACTAGCGAGGACTCACTCAGACTGGGCACCAAAATAGGTCAAGGAGCCTTTGGGTCCGTCTACAAGGTTATCCATCATCCATCCATCTATCCATCCATCTATCCATCCATCATCCATCCATCCACCCATCCATCCATCCATCCACCCATCGTCCACTCATCCATTCATCACCCATCCATCATCCATCCATCATCCATCCATCATCCATCCATCATCCATCCATCATCCATCCATCATCCATCCATCATCCATCCATCATTCATCTATCCAGGGCATATGGAGTCCCCACAATGGCGGCGTGAGAACGTACGTGGCAATCAAGGTGCTCATTGGACAATCAAGCCGCATGTCCGATGACGTCAAAGAGGAAATACTCGAGGAAGCCAGGTGTGCTCACGTGGGATGGTCACGTTGAGTGGTCACGTGGTGTGGTCATGTTGTGTGGTCACGTGGTTTGGTCACGTGGTGTGGTCACGTGGTTTGGTGTGTTCACGCAGTGGAGTGTGGTGCGTTCACGGGATTTGGTGTGACGTATTGTTCTCACGTGGTGTGGTGTTCTCACGTGGTGTGGTGTTCTCACGTGGTGTGGTGTTCTCACGTGGTGTGGTGTGCTCACGTGGTGCGGGTGGTCAAACGTCACAGTTGGTTGATAATTCACACATCCGCTCAAACCATGAAGCACTTCGGTTTCTTGGTTTCCAATATCATTAATATGATATACCTAATACAACATAGCATACACCACACACCGCCACTACATATTACACACTGCCTCTACCCAACACACACCGCCACACCACACCACACACTGTCTCTACCCACCACACACCGCCACACCAGGCTGATGGCGAGCGTCAAAAGCAACTTTTGTGTGCAGATCCTTGCTATGTGTATGGCTTCTCGGATTATGCTTATCACCCAACTCATGCCCTACGGCTGTCTGCTGGACTTTATCAGCAAAAACAAACTCAACATTGGTTCCAAGGTCCTTCTCAACTGGGCCACACAGATCGCTAAGGTGAGGAGGGGTGAGGAAGGAGGAAGGAGGAAGGATGAGGAGGAAGAAGAAGAAGAAGAGGGGAAAAGAAGGGAAAGGAGGAGAAGGGAAAAGAGCAGAAAGGAGAGGAAAAAGAAAGCTAGGAGGAAGAAGAGAGATGATGGATGGGTGGATGGGTGGATAGATAGACGGATGGACAGATGGATGGTGGATAGATGGATGGATCGATGGATGGATGGATGGACAGATGGATGGATGGATGGATGGATGGACAGATAGATGGATGGATAGATGGATGGATAGATGGATGGATAGATGGATGGATAGATGGATGGATAGATGGATGGATGGATGGATGGATGGATGGATGGATGGATGGATGGACAGATGGATGGATGGATAGATGGATGGATAGATGGATAGATGGATGGATGGATAAATGATAGATGAAGGGTGACTCATGCACAGGGAATGGCTTATTTGGAGCAAAAAAGGATCGTTCACAGGGACTTGGCTGCCCGCAATGTTCTAGGTGACGTCACCATCATCATCATCATCATCATCATCATCATCATCATCATCATCATCATCATCATCATCATCATCATCATCATCATCACCATCGTCATCATCATCATCATCATCATCATCATCATCATCATCATCATCATCATCATCATCATCATCATCATCATCATCATCACCATCGTCATCATCATCATCATCATCATCATCATCATCATCATCATCATCATCATCATCCCCACAGTTCAAAACGACAACCACGTACGCATAACTGACTTTGGTCTTTCGAAGTTTCTGGAAATTGGAAAGAAAGAACTCGTGGCTGAGGCTGGAAAGGTGGTCATGATGATGATGACGCACACTAACAAGCATGAACACACACACACACACGTACACACACACACACACACACACACACACACACACACACACACACACACACACACACACACACACACACACACACACACACACACACACACACACACACACACACACACACACACATACACACACACACACACACACACACACACACACACAAACACACACACACAAAAACACACACACACACACACACACACACACACACACACACACACACACACACACACACACACACACACAGACAGACACACACACAGACAGACACACACACACACACACACACACACACACACACACACACACACACACACACACACACACACACACACACACACACACACACACACACACACACACACACACACACACACACAGTTCCCAATAAAGTGGTTGGCGCTGGAATGTCTGCAGAACAGACTCTTCACTCATCAGAGTGACGTGTGGAGCTTCGGTGGGCGGGAGGAGTTGGGGAGAGGTGGTGAGTGAGGAGAGGAGGGAGAAAGGGATGAAGAAAGGAGGATTAGGCCAGTAAAGAGTAGTGAAGTAGTGAGGGGTGGTTGGATGTAGTGAGGGGTGGTTGGATGTAGTGAGGGGTGGTTGGATGTAGTGAAGGGTGGTTGGATGTAGTGAGGGGTGGTTGGATGTAGTGAGGGGTGGTTGGATGTAGTGAGAGAGAGTTGGATGTAGTGAAGGGTGGTTGGATGTAGTGAGAGAGAGTTGGATGTAGTGAGGGGTGGTTGGATGTAGTGAGGGGTGGTTGGATGTAGTGAAGGGTGGTTGGATGTAGTGAGAGAGAGTTGGATGTAGTGAGGGTGTGTTGGAAGAACTGGTTGTGAAGCCAATGATGACACGAATCTTTTCCCACACCCACACATATACACATCCCCCCCCCCCCCCAAACACAAACACAAACATAGGAACCCTTTTCCCTCGCTCACGCCTCCTTCTCCTCCACTCAAACACAAAAACGCATTTTCTACACACAAACCATCCCAAAAAAACGTAAAACCATAATCTCAACTATAAAAAACCATCAAAACACTCGAATGAAAAAATTCCATTACACCTCCCTCCCCCCCCCCCCACACACACACACACACACACACACACACACACACACACACACACACACACACACACACACACACACACACACACACACACACAACCCCCTCCATCATCCAGGAGTAACGCTATGGGAGATGTTCACGTTCGGACAGGTGCCCTACGAAGGGGTGGACAGCAAATGCATGGTGGACTTCATCGAAAAGGGTGACCGACTTGCCCAGCCCCCCATCTGCACCATCGATGTGTATATGGTGATGATCAAGTGTCAGTGGTGGTTTGGGAACGCAGTGGGGGTGGTGGTGGTTTTGGGAACGCAGTGTCAGTGGTGGTTTGGGAACGCAGTGTCAGTGGTGGTTTGGGAACGCAGTGGGGGTGTTTTTTGAGAGCTTTGGTGATTATTTTGGTGGTTTATAGTGGTTTTCTGATGGTTTATGGTGGTTTTCTTTAAGATTATGGTGGTTTTCTGGTGGTTTATGGTGGTTTTCTGATGGTCTGGTAGTTTTTTGAGGTGATATTTTGTGCTTAAAGGAAGATTGTGGTGGTGGCTGAGGGGGTGGTGGTGGTGGTGGCTAAGGAGGTGGTGGTGGTGGTGGCTGAAAGGGTGGTGGTGGTGGTGGTGGCTGATGGGGTGGTGGTGGTGGTGGCTGGAGGGGTGGTGGTGGTGGTGGCTGGAGGGGTGGTGGTGGTGGTGGTTTTGGTGACTTGGGGTTTAGGAAAGTATGAATATAGTGTTTTTGGGGAAGGATTTGGTGATATTAAATGTGATGGTGGTGAGGTGGCGTTGATTTGTGGGAAGTGTGTTGTTGTAGGGGTGTTGTTGTAGGGGTGTTGTTGTAGGAGTGTTGTTGTAGGGGTGTTGTTGCAGGGATGTTGTTTTTGTGGGATTGTTGTTAGGGGGTGTGGTTGTGAAGCAATGTTGTTGTTGTTGTTGTTGTTGAAAAAAGACATGTCGTTGTGGCGTGTTGACAAACTGACACAACACACACAGGCTGGCTGTTGTCTGCAGACAGCAGACCCACTTTCACCTCCCTCGTCTCCACACCTTCTCACACATGGCGACCGATCCCACCAGATACCTCTACATTGAGGTGTGTGAGGAGGAGGAGGAGGAGGATGATGGTGATGATGATGATGATGATGATGATGATGATGATGATGATGATGATGATGATGATGATAATAATAGTAATAATAATAATAATAATAATAATAATAATAATAATAATAATAATAATAATAATAATAATAATAATAATAATAACAATAATAATAATAATAATAATAATAATAATAATAATAATAACAATAATAATAATAATAATAATAATAATAATAATAATAATAATAATAATAATAATAATAATAATAATGACGATGATGATGATGATGATGATGATGATGATGATGATGACGATGATGATGACGACGATGACGACAACGACAGAACGACGAGAGCAGGGCGCTGAAGTTTGAAGATCCTTCGAAGACGCTGAGGCAGCTGAGTGAGGTGCAGGAGGAAGGAAGTAGAAGGGTGCATGAGTACCTGTCGCCCTCAGCCGATCACCATGACAACCAACATGACAACCACCATGACAACCACCATCCTCATGGAGTCTTTCACCATCCCCATGACAACCGCCACAACCTCTCCGTCGAGACGATAACGCAGAGAGCGCATTACAAGAACGTCAACCACCACGACGATGACTATTACAACCAGACTGACGATGTCTTCCAGCCACCAGACATCAGTCCCCAGCAGGTGCTGATGACGTTTGTGTGACGTTTGTGGTGGCGTTTGTGGTGGCGTTTGTGGTGGCGTTTTTGGTGGTTTTTGTGGCGTTGATGATAAATCTTGAATTTCACACGCATACACACACACACACACACACACACACACACACACACACACACACACACACACACACACACACACACACACACACACACACACACACACACACACACACACAACAGGACAAGGCGGCTACTAAAAAATTCTCACGTCTCAAATCTCCATTCAAAAAGAATAAGCCAGTCGACAGGTGGCAGTAAAAAATTATATAAAAATTATTGTTTATTTTATGATTTTTATGAAACCAAACAGCACAACCACCGCCTCATACAACCATCAACACATACAATCACCACAAAATACAACCACCACCACATACAACCACCACCACATACAATCACCGCCACATACAATCACCGCCACAATCAACCACGTGACAACAACATTACATCAGGTACACTTCGGTTTCTGCCAACAACAACCATAATAATAACAATAACAATAAAAATAATAATAACAACAACAACAACAACAATAATGATATCAACGACTTTTTTCGACACGACGAGGAAGGATATTTGAGGCCTGAAGACATTTTCAGCTTGGAAAACAATCAAAACAACAACAACAACAACAACAAAAACATCAATAACAATAATAAAAATGATACTTTTAATGATAGTAACAACAACTTCCGCGACAACGTCAGCACTCACAACAACAACAACAACAACAACAACAACAACAACAACAACAGCATGAATGAGTATCGGAACGTTGATTCCAGTCACAACAAAACAACAAACAACATCAACAACAACAACATCAACAAAAACAACATCAACAACAACAACAACATCAACAATGACGACAACTCAACAGCCTTTTCTAATCCTCAGTACTTCGATTCCGGCTTTTACTTCCCCAACCACTTCAACAAGTCATCGCAACAAAAACAAAAACAACAACAACAACAACCTCCACTAATGGCTGACGTAAATAACAACAACAAACTCGAAAACAAGTCGTGACAGCTGTTGTTGTTGTTTTTGTTGCCGATGTTGTTGTTTTTTTTGTTGTTTTTGTCGTTGATGTTTTTGGTGTTTTTGTTGTTGGTGTTGATGTTGTTGTTGTTGATGTTGTTGTTGATGTTTTGGTGTTTTTGGTGTTGTTTTAGATTTTCCTCTGGTGCTAGTGCTTCAGCCCGTGAAGTATGCAATATTCAACACCGATTGATCAAGTAAATAAAGTAATAATAATAATAATAATAATAATAATAATAATAATACTAATAATAATAATAATAATAATAATAATAATAATAATAATAATAATAATAATAATATAATGAATAAAAAAAATAATATAAACAATGATAATAATAACAATAAAAAAGAAAAAGAAGAAAAGGAAGAGGAAGAAGAAAGGTCAATTGTGTGATGTTATTGATATTATCATCATAAAGATGAAATGAAATTTCTCTTCGCCAACAAGCTCAAGAAGCCATGTTGCTTCGTTGTACATTATATTCCTCCTCCTCCTCCTCCTCCTTCTCCTCCTCCTCCTCCTCCTACTCCTCCTCCTCCTCCTCTTCCTCCTCCTACTCCTCCTCCTCCTCCTCCTCCTCCTCCTCCTCCTCCTCCTCCTCCTCCTCCTTCTCCCCCTTTCATGCATGTATTTCCACCACGGTAACTCAATCAAACATTCGCATAGTCTGTCTTTTTCTCTTCCAAACGGAGTGTCGCACGCGTGAACAAAAAGATGTTGCTACCATCAATAACATACAATACAATACAATACAAAATGAGACGATACAATAGAATACAAAATGAGACGATACAATACAACACAGAATGATACAATACAATACAAAACAATACAGAATAATACAGTACAATACAAAATGATACGATAAAATATACTACAATGCAATACAACACAAAACAGATTGATACAATACAATGCAATACAACACAAAACAGATCGATACAATACACTGCAATACAACACAAAACAGATTGATAAAATGCAATACAATACAATGAAATACAAAAACGAATATTGTTTTAGTGGAATTCAGTGCGGAAAGCTTTAAGTCGATTCTTGAGTCGTTGAAGAAAGACTCACGTGACCTCGGAGAATGGTCACGTGGTGTTTAGAGCGCCTTTGCGAGGGCGGTGAGAAGGACGGAGGAGAGAAGAGTAAAAAGCACTTCTTCCCGCTGCAGCGATGACGTCATCAGCAGACGAGAGGCCACTGCTGCTTGAATGAGGTCAGGAAGCGTCAGTGCCACGTCACGTAGCACCTGCGTGTGGTGCATTTGATCAATCAATCAATCAATCAATCAATCAATAACTTCAATTATTTAGTTTTTTTATTTATCTATTTAGCTATCTAATCAGCTATCTATTTACCTATCCATCTATCTATCCATCTATCTATCCATCTATCTATCTAGCTATCTATCTATATACCTATCTATCACGTATGTGTGTCAGTTATATGTCACGTGTGTGTCACGTGTATGTCACGTGCGTATCACGTGTGTGTTAGTTGTT
The DNA here is from genome assembly GCA_947562095.1 of Branchellion lobata. Lineage (NCBI taxonomy): Eukaryota > Metazoa > Annelida > Clitellata > Hirudinida > Piscicolidae > Branchellion > Branchellion lobata. The sequence continues at coordinate 1,266,044 of OX387259.1, read as the reverse complement.
GCACCTCGAAGTCCTGGCCCTGTTGTAGTATAAGGTTCCTGATCAGCTGGTCGGTACACGCCACCACCACGTGCACCACAGCTACGCTCCACAACACCAGCAACTTCCATGACGTCACGTGGTTGCCATGGTTGCAGAGGTTAAGGAGGACTGCAGATGAGAACAACTCAGTGATGGAGAAGAGCAGCTGGTGCTTCCTGTGGTGGTGGTGGTGGTGGTGGTGGTGGTGGTGGTGGTGGTGGTGGTGGTGGTGGTGCTGATGGTGGTGGTGGTGGTGGTGGTGGTGGTGGTGGTGGTGGTGGTGGTGGTGGTGGCATTATTATTTGATTTATTCATTTGTTCATTTCTCTATTTAAATTTTTATTTTTTTATTTATTTACCTCTACTTATTTATTTATTTATTTATTCACTTATTTATTTATTTATTTATTTATTTATTTATTTATTTATTTATTTATTTATTTATTTATTTATTTATTTATTTATTTATTTATTTATTTATTTATTTATTTATTTATTTATTTATTTATTTATTTATTTATTTATTTATTTATTTATTTATTTATTTATTTATTTATTTATTATTCGTATTAGTAATGGTATCGCTGGCGGCTTATTTATAGTACCACTGGTCGTAGAATGACTCGTTCAAGTACTGGAAGATGTTCCAGAGACCGTAGTAGTGGGGGTAGGTGGAAAAGAGGAGGAGGAGGAGGAAGATGGGTCGACAGGATCTGGAGCGGACCAAGGTGACCACGTGACTGACTGTCTCGTAGCAAAGGAGCACTCCAAGAACCCACAGTGCGAAGATGAAGAAGGAGGTGGAGGTGGTGTTGAAGTAGATGTGCTTGTACGTGCTTGGTGGCCACTCGTACTTGCCTGTGTTTGTGTGTGTGTGTGTGTGTGTGTGTGTGTGTGTGTGTGTGTGTGTGTGTGTGTGTGTGTGTGTGTGAGTGTGTGTGGGTGTGTGTGTGTGTGTGTGTGTGTGTGTGTGTGTGTGTGTGTGTGTGTGTGTGTGTGTGTGTGTGTGTGTGTGTGTGTGTGTGTGTGTGTGTGTGTGTGTGTGTGTGTGTGTTTGTGTGTACATGTGTGTGAAGTGAGCATGAGAATGCAAGCGGTTCCAGCCCTTTTCCAACAACTTCACTACCACCTCCAACATGCCTCATATAAATCCTCCCTTTTCCACCATAACAAAACTCACACAAACACAACAATCAACAACATCATTAACAACACTTACTGCAACACCAACAAAAATAGCCACAAAAAATTGAATATTAATAAAATACTAACAATAGCAACAACATCATCAGCAACAACATTAAAAACAATATCATCAGCAACAGCAACATCATCAGGAACATCAACAACAACAACAACAGCAGCACCTCTGAAAATGGTGTCAAAGCAGGAGCAGGTGCATGATTGTTCATTCACCTTGGGTTTATCTCTTGCCCAAAAGTTGTAGAACAAACCTGACAGTTGATACATTTATACAAACATACACACATACACCCACACACACACACACACACACACACACACACACACACACACACACACACACACACACACACACACACACACACACACACACACACACACACACACACAAACAAACACACACACAAACACACACACACACACACACACACACACACACACACACACACACACCAAGATGCAGCAGCGGTATGGCAAGCGCCACTAGGTAGCCGATGCAGCTCCTGAAAAGTTTTTCGCAAAGCCTTTCTTTGCGGATTTTCAAATGAAGGTCTAGCAACCTCCTCTCCATGTACGAACTCATCACTCTTCTCTGGTCTTGCTCCTTCAATGACTCTTCTCACTTCAATGCTTCTTCTTCTTCTCAATCCAATGCCTTGTTTCTTTCTAATCAGTCTTTTCTTTCTTCAAGTTTGGAAAATCGTCATTTTAAGTGGCCTGCGCTTTAACTATAACCGGTTTCTTTTTGCATCTTTTTCAACAGGTATATTGAAAAGTGAAATTTAGATAAAAGGTTCAATGTTTGAATTGTTGAAAGTTATTATTCAGTTTATTTATTTTTTCCATTTTAATTCTTTATTTCAATTTAAACTTCAAGACTAAGCTCGGTAAGTAATACAGCTTACCAGTGCTACATTCTACTACGTTTGGAGTATTAAAAACGTATAAATTATCGCCGATTGCTTTTCACGTTCAAAACAACTTCATAAAATCGCGAATTATTAAATTGATTCATCATTATGAATAACAACGATTTCAACAATAGTTACAGCAACTTTCACTACAACAACGACTTGGACCAAGTCCCTCAAAACGACTTCAACCACTTCAGCAACGATCGTTATTACCGCGATGTGGACAACAGGTTATTTTTTGATTTTTTTTTTGTATTTCGCCAATTGCCATCAGTCAATGTTGAAGAATGTTTTTGTGATACTTCAGTAGTTCGGTGAAAAGTTGAAATTGAAATTGCAAACCAACAGACAGAGCGGCTGTTTGCAGACGAGTCGAGAGAGTGACCGAGACATGCGGCAACCTCCACGGAGGCCGACCCACTGGAGGGAGGCAGCAGATGAGAGAAGAAACTATAGAGACTATCAGAGCTCAACTGGTCATAATAAGCGGAGGAGGAGTGGTGATGACGATGATGATGCTAATAATGATGCTGGCAAGAGGAGGGGTAGGTGGAGTGTCAATGATGATGAGGATGACAATAGGAAAGAGAGGTGGAAATCACGGGGTGAAGATGCACCACCCTCTCATCAGGTAATGCTTGTCATTGCCTTCAAATAGCGATCATTGTCGCACATATATAATCTAATTTTTTATTTAAAAAATTTTAGGAAAAATTAAAATAAATAAATGGCTAATAATTTGTTGAAAGTTGTTTTGTTGACCACAGCAGAGCAGTTGCATTTACATGGAAGGGGTTCCCGATGAAGTCAACGAGGAACAGGTGCTAACAACCCATCCCCACTCAACACCATATACCCCAATAAAAACCTCCCTTTACTCCACACATCCCACCATACTTCAACACCACCAATAACTACTACAAAAGCAACAACTCCAAAAAAGAACCACAACAAAAATCAGAATTATAACCACTCCAACAAGTATAACATCAGCCTCACCAACACTGTCACACAGATTGCAGTCTGTGTGAAGAGGTGTTCTTTGCAGCTGAAGGATGTCCGCATCATTAGGAAGCAGAATGCAGGTTGCTGTTGTTGTTGTTGTTGTTGTGGTTGTTGCTGTTGTTGTTGTTGTTCTGGTTGTTGCTGTTGTTGTTGTTCATGCTAGTTGTAGTTGTTGTTTATGTTAGTTTCTGTTGCTTTTGTTGTTGTTTATGCTAGCTGCTGTTGCTGTTGTTGCTGTTTTTGTTGTTTATGCTGATTGCTGCTACAACACAATCAATATGAGTATTACTACAGTGGCATTAACCTTCAAAAGTTTCAAAGACAAACAGCTTGCTGCTGTTGTTGCTGTTGTTATTTTGTTATCTTTGTTTTTGTTGTTGTTGTTGCTAGTGTTGTTGCATTGATAGCCACAAAAAAAACCTTTTCTTCTGGATCTTTCCTTGCCATATTTGTATCTTTGTGGGGCACTTTTGAACACCACTATTCACCATGACAACCGTCTCACCAATTGCCACAACACTACATGCCGCCACGGCAACCACCATCTCACCTATCACCATGACAACCACGTACCACCATCTCACCACTCACCATGACAACCACGTACCACCATCTCACCACTCACCATGACAACCATGTACCACCATCTCACCACTCACCATGACAACCACCTCACTGACCACCCGTTTCCCATCTCAGGTTCAAATCGGGGCATTGCCTTTGTACATTTCTATTGTCACCTCGACGCAGCCGAATGGATGCGGAGGACTGAGGTGTCTCGTCGTTGTCACCCTTGATGCCTTTCCCCATTGCTACCCCCCCCCCCCCATTACCTCCTCCCATTACTACCCCTCCCCCCCATTGCTATTCTCTCATCACCCTTTTCCTTTTTTCATTTTTTTCTTCTTTTATTCTTTCATTTTTTCTTTTTCTCTCATTCGTTTCTTCATCTTCCTTCCTCTCTTGCTTTCCTCCCACCCTCCTTCATTCCTCCCTTGCCTCCCTCTTCCTTCCTTCCTTCATTTCTCCCTTGCCTCCCTCTTCCTTCCTTCCTTCATTCCTCCCTTGCCTCCCTCTTCCTTCCTTCCTTCATTCCTCCCTTGCCTCCCTCTTCCCTCCTTCATTCTTTCATTGTCTTCGTTTTTTTTTTTTACATTTTTTCTTTACCTTCTTTTCTCCCTCCCTTCCTTTTTTCTTCTTCCTTTCTTCTTTTCTTTTTTCCATCTTTCATTTTTCTTCTTTTTTTTTTCTTTTTTATATTCATTTTTTTTTCTTTCCCTGTAATACAATACAATACAAATACGAATATTATTATAGTGGCATCAACCCCAAAGAACCTCAAGGCCACTTCCTTGTTGTGGCGATTATTGCACTGACACAGCGTCACCTCGTGCAGAGGAATGAGTTGGATAGAGCAGCGAATGATGTTGAGGGGGTTGCAAGGAAGTGGAGAAGTAGTGTGACCATATTTTCTTGCTCCTGTAATGAGCCTGGCTGTTGTATTGATCACGGATTGAATACTCTGCGTTGCTACCTTAGGTAAGCTGACTAAAGCCATGTTGCCATAGTCAATAAGACTTAAAACTAAGGCTGATCCAAGTGTTTTTAGGAAGTCCATTGTCAAACATCCCTTGATGGATCTTATTTGACGCAGAGAGGTAAAACACATATGTATTGTTTTTAATATCTGCGTTGACATCGTGAGGTCTCTATCCATGGATATTCCCAAGTTCCTTACAGATTTTGACGGAATAATGTTGCTTTCTTATACACGGACAAAATAGCTCGGAACATTTTTTATATTTCGATGGAAGCAAACCAGATCACCTCAGTCTTCTCACTGTTGAGCTCGAGGCAATTGGCTCCCATCCAAGATGCGATTTCATCTACACACTCAGACACTCTTATCTGCAATTCTTCTGTGCCTTCATTATTGCAGTGGCCATATATTTGAGTGTCATCAGCATATTGATAAAATCCCAGCTTGTATTTCATAACTATTCTTTCAAGGTCTCCTGTGTATCGAGAAAACAACAATGGTCCAAGAACAGATCCTTGTGGGACACCCACTGAAGAGTCAACAAAATCCGATTTTGTCCAACTGCAGCGTACATTAAAGGATCTGTCACTCAAGTAGTTTTTGAACCATTCCAGTGTAAAACCATCAAAACCATATGTGCTTTTTGCTGTTTCAACAAAATACTGTGATCAACTAAGTCAAAGGCAGCTGACAGGTCTAACAGTATGAGGAGGGAGAGCTTATCTGAGCCGAGTTCCAAGACTTTGGGACAATTCCCTCAGAAAAAGACTGATAAACCACACTTTTTACGAAAGGTAAAATCATTTCTGAGATATTTTTCAAAAGCCAAGTGGGTATTGGATCAGACGCACACTGTTTGTTGGGAAGCCTCTGAATAGCCTTGAGAAGCTCATCTTCATCCACATCCTGGAGCCTACTGAGACAACCTTCTTGTGCATGAGCTAAATAAATGGGTTTTTCTCTGGCTCGGATTGAGTTCCTCGCTGACTCAACTTTCTTCAACAGAAAAGATTGGAATTCAACAGGCTGAATTCCGTCAACAGAAGATCTCTTTCCTCGACCAGAGACACTATTAATGTGGCTCCAAATGTTAGCCGTTTTGTTTTTTGAATCGCTGAGTTTTCTTCTTCCAGTAATCTCTACGCTTGTGTCTACACAGTCTTTTGTAGAGTTTCTTCTGATCCAGCCATGTAGCAAAATCATTCTCACTCTTGGTCCTCATGTAGATCCTTTCTAGACTCCTTTTCAGACATTTTGAAGTACGACACTCGATCAAACCATGGATCAGAAGGTCTTTCATGTACTCTAACGGTCTTAAAGGGAATCATCTTGTCAAGGATCCCTGACAGAGTGGAATTATAAAGGTCAAAAGCTGAGTCCACATCAAGACTTGTGGCGGCTGAAAGCAGAGACAGCTTAACTTCTGAAATAAACTTTTCAGCGTCCGAAAAATTCCAACGTCTAATTTGGAGCTGTCGATAAATGGGAGGTGGTTTGAGCATCTCACAACTGCACAAAAGCAGCTTGTGATCAGAAATGCCACTATCAATATAGTTGATGTTGACACTTTTTCTGGATGCTATCACATCAAGCCATCCTCCTTGGTTATGGGTGGGTTGCTTTGTGGATGAGTCAAAACCATGGGACTTAAAATTTTTTTTAATGTTTGTGCGTCTGTGTCGTCGGATTGCCCCACGTGGAAATCAAAATCATTCAGAATCGTGTGCAGTGGTGGTTGATATAGGTGGTGGTGGTGCTGGAAGGGGGGGGGGGAGTTTGAAGGGAGTTATGATGATGATGATGATGATGATGATGATGATGATGATGATGATGATGATGATGATGATGATGATGATGATGATGATGATGGTGATGATGATGGCGATGATGATGATGTTGATGATGATGATGATTTTGATGATGATGATGATGATGATGAGGATGATGATGATGATGATGATGAGGAGGATGATGGTGATGATGATGATGATGATGTTGATGATGGTGGTGGTGATGGTAGAGGGGAGATGGTGGTGGTGATGGTGGAGGGGAGATGGTGGTGGTGATGGTGGCACTCCCCATGCAGGGCAGTGTGGAGTTGGTGGAAGGTTTCTTCACTTCCTTGTCCTTCCCTCGACACCACCAAAAGTCCTCTCACCACAAATCTTCCCACCACCACAACAACAACCCCTCCGTCCTCTACAAAGGCGACTGGAAGTGCAATAAGGTCTGTTCGTGTTTGCGTTCGTCTGTTCGTGTTTGCGTTCGTCTGTTTGTGTTTGCGTTCGTCTGTTCGTGTTTTCATTCGTCTGTTCGTGCTTGCAAGCGTTCTCATGTCTTCCTGCAGTGCGAGTGCATTAACTTCAGGAGGAGAAACAGGTGTTTCCAGTGCAGTCACCAGAGGGACGGTGTGTCCTTGATCTTGCATCCCAGCACACCTCGCATTTACCTCACCCCAACCCACCCCTTCTAACATCCCTCACCCCAACCCACCCCCTCTAACATCCCTCACCCCAACCCAGCCCAACCCACCCCATCTAACATCCCTCACCCCAACCCACCCCCTCTAACATCCCCACACACTACAACCTTCCTCACCATCCCACTACACCCCCTCCAACAACAACAATAACAACAACAACACAGATTCAGATTTCGAGGTCATTTCACAGGACGGATCCGATTTTGTTGGCATCACCCCTTCAGAAAGTAACAACAACAACAACAACAATCACATTGAAACATTTCAACAACAACAACAACATTTTCATGAACAACAAAAACATTTTAACAACAACAACATCATTGCAACAACAACACAGCGATGTTGTTGCGGGGCTTGAGCAACATAACCGACGAGAATCGAATTGTACAAGCCATCTTCTACGCCACCAAGGTACTACTACTCGTCCTCGTCGTTGTTGTTATTATTGTTGTTATTGTTGTTGTTGTTGCTGTTGTTGATGTTGGTATTTTATTATTTTTGTTGTTGTGTCATTATTATTGTTATGTTATTATTGTTGTTGTTGTTATGTTATTAATAGTATTATTATTTTTATGATTTATATTTTTATTGTTGTTATTTGTGTCATAGGTGGCTGTCAAGGACGCCTTTGTGGTGAGAAATGAGGTGGACCGGAGCAGTGCAGGTGGATTCTCTCTCTCTCTCTCTCTCTCTCTCTCTCTCTCTCTCTCTCTCTCTCTCTCTCTCTCTCTCTCTCTCTCTCTCTCTCTCTCTCTCTCTCTCTCTCTCTCTCTCTCTCTCTCTCTCTCTCTCTCTCTCTCTCTCTCTCTCTCTCTCTCTCTCTCTCTCTCTCTCTCTCTCTCTCTCTCTCTCTCTCTCTCTCTCTCTCTCTCTCTCTCTCTCTCTCTCTCTCTCTCTCTCTCTCTCTCTCTCTCTCTCTCTCTCTCTCTCTCTCTCTCTCTCTCTCTCTCTCTCTCTCTCTCTCTTTCTCTCTTTTTCTTTCATTCTTTTTCCTCTTGTCTTTTCTTTCTTCTCTTTCTTCTACTCTTTCTTCCTTCCTTCTTTCTTCCTTCCTTCCTTTGTTCTCTGTCTTTTCTTTTTTTTCTTTTATTTTTTCTTCTTCTTCCAACCACTTTATTTTCTCATCCACAGGGTTTGCCTTCATCTTTCTCTCCTCCTGCCACGACAGCAGCCACATCATCGACATCATCCGCTCCTCCCACGCCATCTCCATCGACGCTGCACCCGTTCTCTTTAACCACTGCAAGACACACTTCTTGCAAATGTGAGCTACACACACACACACACACACACACACACACACACACACACACACACACACACACACACACACACACACACACACACACACAAATTCATTCATACTTACACACACACAGCAAGGATTTGCTGGTTCAGAGGGGTTTCCACATCACCACGTTGAAGGAGAATCTCAAATTCCAACAAAATCAACAACAACAATATCAACAACAGCAACATCAACAACAGCAACATCAACAACAGCAACATCAACAACAGCAACAACAACAACAATATCAACAGCATCAACGACAACCTCAACAACAACATGATCAACAACAAATTCAACAAATACAACAACTTCAACAACAAGAGAAACCTCAAAAACAACATCAACCACAGCTACACTACCATCAACTATATCAACCTCAACAACAACAACAACAACAACCTTACAAAAAACCCCAAGAAACAAAGAAAAAAGGTGAATTTGTTTTAACACCACACCACATCACCCCATGCCACCACACCACACCAAACCACGCCATATCACACCATGCCACATCACACCACACCATGCCACATCAGGCCACATCAAGCCACACCATGCCACATCAGGCCACAGACAGCTTCCAGCTCCAGACAGCAGCAGATTCCAGTGGGATGAGGCATCCAACTACTACCACGACCCCCTCACGTCTCTCTACTACCACCCCTCTTCTCAAGTGACTTTCTTCATTCATTCATTCACTCCTTCATTCATTCATTCACTCCTTCATTCATTCATTAAATTATCTTTTCCTTCTTTTGTTTATTCATTTATATCTTCTTTTCTTCTTTCCTTCCTTTCTTCCTTCCTTCCTACCATCCTTCCTCCCTTCCTTCCTTCCTTTCTTCCTTCCTTCCTTCCTTCCTTCCTTCCTTCCTTCCTTCCTTCCTTCTACTACATGCACATAACACCGGTTGCACACAGTACTTTTACGATGCCGAAGGAGGACTGTTTTTGTACTGGAGTAAGGAGGAAGGTGTGTACGTGGAAGTGGAAGACGGAAGCAAGAAGGAAGGAAGCAGGGAGGGAGAAGAGGAAAAGGAAAAAGGAAAAAAGGAGGAGGAGGAGGGTTCTGAACGCGCACATGATCAAAATGTAAT
>OX387259.1:1248988-1253988 GCA_947562095.1 Branchellion lobata | reverse complement strand
ACCCAATTAGCCTAATTAATTAATAATTTGACCCATTAAATCTTATGAATTCATCTTTTGACCTTTTTAACCTAATAATTCATTATTTGACCCATTTAACCTATTAAAAAAATAATTAATAGCAATAGCAAAAAAAAAAAGTAAAGCCGTTTCACTCACAAGCTTCAGATTCATCAGTTTGCGTTGCGTTTGAGCTGTTTCGGATGCCAGATGTATAAGGCTTCATTCATTCATTCCTTCGTCAATTCATTTATTCATTCTTTCATTCATTCATCAATTTATTCATTCACTCATCAATTCATTCATTCATTCATTCATCGATTCATTCATTCATTCATTCATCAATTCATTCCTTCATTCAAATTCGATTGAGTCTTCCAAAAACGGAGTGGCTTTGAAGCTATTCGGTTTAAAAACCACTGCAACAAAGTTTTGATGATCAACTTTTGGAGTGGTCGTACGTTCGTCTCCGCATATGACGGGCTGTAGACTTGACTGGGGGGAAGATCTGATGGAGCACATGGTGCGGCTTACTGGTGACAGGGCATTTGGAATAAAGGTTAGATGATGCGGTATGAGTGCTTGTGTAGCGTCGATAAAACACATCTCAAAAGCGCGTCTTTCGACCAAAGTACATTATACCAACGCTAACGTGACGTCATAAGCTGTTTTTTAGTCTGACGTCAGAGTTTTAATTCCGAATTTTCAACTTCGATTTTTATATCTCAAGCTTCGATTTCGGCTTTTATTTCAAACTTAGTTTTTCAATTCCGATTTTTAAATTCGATTAAACCCAGATTTTAACAAAGTTTCGATAAAATCTGAAGACACTCACTGATACTGCAGCATGCCATCTCACAAAGGTGAACCATCATTACCCCTCACCCCACAACACACCACACCACCACCCCTTCACCACACCATCCCCTCAGACATTCCCCCTTACCACACCACCCCTTCACCACCCACCCCCTCTCACCACACCACCCCCTTTCACCACCCACCCCCTTTCACCACACCACCCCATCAGAAGCCCCCCCGAAAAGACCCACCACAGCTTTCGCACAATTCGTGAAACTGAACTGTCTCAAGAGCGGCCAAATGAACAGGCATACCCTGGCGGTGAGTACCATTGTTATAATAATAATAATAATAATAATAATAATAATAATAATAATAATTACAATAATAATAATAATAATAATTACAATAATAATAATAATACTGATAATAATACAAATAAAAATATTTTAATTTTTTTAAAATAATGATAGTTGTTGACTTTGCGTATTTTGTTATTGTTGTTTATTGCAAGCGCCTGAGGGTGGTCTTCAGACGCGCCACAGCTGGTTCTGGAAGGCGCACGAGTTCATCATAGGAGGCCCCGATATTGTGGCAGAAGCGGGCCTTTGTTAAGGCTTAATGTGTAGAAGTTGTGGTTGTCGTTGGGGGCTGTTGTTGATATTGTGGTTGTTGTTGTTGTGATGGTTGTTGTTTTGGTTGTATTTGTTGCGGTGGTTGTTGTTGTTGTTGTGGTTGTATTTGTTGTGGTGGTTGTTGATTTGTGGACGCTTGCAGAGGCTTTCTGAGGAGTGGAAGAATGTCGACAACTCGAAGGTGAGGAGGGAATGCGTCAAAAAGGCAGAAAGAGAATTGAAGCTGTACAGGTCACCCATCCCTCTATCCATCCATCCACCCATTCTTCCATCCATCCTTCTATCCATCCATCCATCCACCCTTCCATCCATCCACCCATTCTTCCATCCATCCATCTATCCATCCATCCTTCCATCCACCCATCCCTCTATCTATCCATCCACCCATTCTTCCATCCATCCATCTATACATCCATCCTTCCATCCATCCATCTATCCATCCATCCACCCATATATCCATCCATCCATCCATCTATTCATCCATCCACCCATCCATCCATCTATCTACCCATCCACCCATTCATCCATCCCACCAGAGCCAAAAAGAGTGAGTACGAGAGCAGGAGGCCCAAGCGTGCCTTGAATGCTTACCAACTCTTCATGCGCCACAGCCTCAACCAGGGTACTCCTAATTCCCCAACGAGGATGCCACCACTACTACTACTACTAAGACTACTACTACCATTACTACTACTACTACTTAGACTAATACTACTACTACTACTACTACTATTAGTACTACTACTAATACTACTACTGCTGCTGCTACTACTACTACTACTACTACTACTACTACTACTACTACTACTACTACTACTACTACTACTACTACTACTACTACTACTACTACTACTTCTACTACTACTACTACTACTACTACTACTACTACTACTACTACTACTACTACTACTACTACTACTACTACTACTACTACTACTACTACTACTACTACTACTACTACTACTACTCCTACTACTACTACTACTACTACTACCACCACCACCACCACCACCACCACCACCACCACCACCACCACCACCACCACCACCACCACTACTTTAGAACGCAAACAGAACGGAATTGCAAACTTAAAGGAAGCATTCAGTCACGCTGCAAAAAAATGGAAAAGGTGATGATGATGAGGATGATGATGATGATGATGATGATGATGATGATGATGATGATGATGATGATGATGATGATGATGATGATGATGATGATGATGATGATGATGATGATGATGATGATGATGATGCTCATCATTTATTCATTCATGACGATGATGTGTTGCAGCATGGAGGAGAGTGAGAAAGAAAAGTGGAGAAACCTCAATGTTTGTTTTTTTTCATTTGATGATGATGATGATGATGATGATGATGATGATGATGATGATGATGATGATGATGATGATGATGATGATGATGATGATGATGATGATGATGATGATGATGATGATGATGATGATGATGATGATGATGATGATGATGATGATGATGATGGTGATGATGATGATGATGATGATGATGACGATGGTGATGATGATGATGATGATGATGATGATGATGATGATGATGATGATGATGATGATGATGACGATGGTGATGATGATGATGATGATGATGAGGATGGTGATGATGAGGATGGTGATGATGAGGATGGTGATGATGATGATGATGATGATGATGATGATGATGATGATGATGATGATGATGATGAATCTTTCATAATTATTTCTCCACTACCAGGCCAGCAACAAGAGTTCCAACAACAACAAACCTAAAAATAGGTTGGCAAGAAATAGGTCGGTTAGAAATAGGTCGGTTAGAAATAGGTCAGTTACAAACAGGTCGGTTAGAAAAGGATCGACCAAAAATAGATTAACTGAAAATAGGTCGGGAAAATCTAGGTCGCGGAGTCGCTACAGTAAGAGAAACGGGCGTAAGTGATGGTGTGAAGAGGAAGAAGAAGAGAAAGAAGAACAGGAAAAAGATAATTTGATAAACTTTGATTTAATTATGCTATTAATAGAAATAGAAATAAAAATAATGAAATTAAAATGGGTGGATGAGTAGAGGAAGTGGGTGGATAAAAGGAAGAGGAAATGGGTGGTTTAATTACTTCTAGTGGACAAGCCGGTTATTTACCTTTCTGACATTCCTATCACGCGCGCGCGCGTGCACACACGCACACACACACACACACACACACACACACACACACACACACACACACACACACACACACACACACACTCACACACACACACACACACACACACACACACACACACACACACACACACACACACACACGCACATAAACACAGTCATCTTTCGAGTACTCAAATAAACTTCAGTGCAAACTCTCGCAATGCTCGCTTGATCTCTCAAACGGAAAGATCGCTAATCGCAACTCATCTGAGCAATTTTTCTCTTCCTCCTCCTCTTATTTTTCTTCTTCTTTTATTATTATTTATTATTATTTTTCTTTCATCCATTTTTTCCTTCTTCTTCTTCTTCTTCTTCTTCTTCTTCTTCTTCTTCTTCTTCTTCTTCTTCTTCTTCTTCTTCTTCTTCTTCTTCTTCTTCTTCTTCTTCTTCTTCTTCTTCTTCTTCTTCTTCTTCTTCTTCTTCTTCTTCTTCTTCTTCTTCTCCTCACCACGGAACGACTGAAGCTCTCACGAAGGCACAAAGCAACAAAGCCTCTTGAACTTTTAGTAAGCTTTTGCTATTTGTTTTCAAACATCGATGGTCACGTCAACATCCGATTAATGACGTCAGTGAACAGAGTGCATCACGTATGACGTCGTTGAACGGCGCAAGGACACCGAGGCGGCCTCAGAGATCGTTGAGGATGGTCTATTGGATGGTCAGATATGGATAGTCTGTTGGATAGACTGGAAGAAGGTACTTACCCTGGCGAAGACGCGATCTTCACAGTCACCTTGAAGAGCGCTGGTGACACCCACCTGTACCCATCGTGCCCACCTTGCACAAATGCGCATACAGAATTTCGGTGAACACCCCAGCCTATAGGTATTTCTGCAAATGATTTTTTAAAAAATTATTTTTATAGTTTCCAATTAGACCAAGTCCAGACATACGCTGGAAATGCTACAAAAACACGGCGAACAATCGAACTAAAAAAGAAAACATTAAAATATACGAGAACAGATCAATGATGAAGTCCATTGCTTTAAATAAGTAACGAATAACTAAACAGAATAATTAATTAACTGATTGACCAATCGATGACTCAACACATAAGCACCCGAAGCAGTGTCCCGCTGTGGGAATCCAGCGGTACACCCGTTCTCCAAATAATCCACCCACGGCCACTAGCCCATGCGAGAGAGCCGACCATTGATGAGGTTGGAGCCCTTGTGTCCGAACGAAGACAACTCCCCCCATCACCCTTAGACCCCACCATGAAGGAGGGTGATGAGGGGTCTTGGGGGCTGTGGGGGTGTTGAGGAAGAGTGGTGGAGCGCTCCTACCTGCTTCCTGGCACGAAAAAAGGACCTTTTTGCCTAAATAACCTCTAAGAACGCCTTACTTTGTCGCC
>OX387259.1:1226030-1246288 GCA_947562095.1 Branchellion lobata | reverse complement strand
ACCGTTTCTTGGACTTGTACACCACCACCGCAGAGCCAACCACCGCAGAGCCAACCACCGCAGAACCAACCACCCCAGAGCCAACCACCGCAGAACCAACCACCGCAGAACCAACCACCCCAGAACCAACCACCGCAGAGCCAACCACCGCAGAACCAACCACCGCAGAGCCAACCACCACAGAGCCAAGCAACAAGAGCACCCTCAACAAGGCAAGACTGACCGATCTAGTCAGCTTCAGAAGCGCGCACTAAGCAAGTCTTCGAAAGCTTCTAAGCAGTATTTGTAGGCGCTTGAAATAACTTAGCAGCAACAACACGTCACACCTTAGCAGCAACAATAACGTCACATCTTAGCAACAGCAACAAAAACAACGTCACATCTTAGCAACAGCAACAAAAACAACGTCACATCTTAGCAACAGCAACAACAACGTCACATCTTAGCAACAGCAACTACACATCTTAGCAGCAACAACAACGTCAAATCTTAGCAACAGCAACAAAAACAACGTCACATCTTAGCAACAGCAAAAACGTCACATCTTAGCAACAGCAACAACAACGTCACATCTTAGCAACAACAAAAGCAACAATAACATAACACTTTAGCAACAACAAAAGCAACAGTATCATAACATTTAAGCAACAACAAAAAAGTACACGAGGCTTCGTCTGCAGATCCTGTTCAAGAAGTCTGGTCGCCTCACCGTGCTTGCAGACCCAGTGGTGCGAGTGAATAACACAAAGGGTTTGCTGGTCTCCTTCGACAAACTATTGCGCCTTTCAGAGTCAGTAACAGCGCATCTGAGGACCATCCTCAGGCGCTTGAGCTGAAACAAAAACACAAAAAAACAAAAAAAAAAACAACACAACAACACAAAAGAACAAAAAAAAACACAAAAAAACAAAAGGACGAACAACAACAAAAACAAACAAAAGGACGAACAAAAACAACCAAACAACCAAACAAACAAACACAACAAACACAACAAACACAACAAAAACTGAAGCCAAGTACTTCAAACTTTGATGGAGCAACCTCAGACAAGAGCTGGAAATTGTGAACATTGCAAATAAAACGACTTATTCGTTTATTTTCGTAATAGTATTTAAATCTTCGCGAATAAAAAAGTCAAAGAAGATTGGCCTCGAAACTCTACGGGGTTGATGCCACTATAATAATATTCGTTTTTGTATTGTATTGTATTGACCTGACTGGACAATTGCTGCCTCTAAGTTGTTGGAGGACACAAGGCCATGAGAAGGAAGTGTGGTGGAGTATAAAGAGGAGGGTTAATGATGTGTTTGGGCCCGAACCACTCTGTGTATCATGTATCATGTGCCATGTGTCATGTGTCATGCGTCATGTATCATGTTTCATGTGATCTGTGTCATGTGTCACGTAGCATGTGACATGTGTCTTATGTCTTGTATCATGTGTCATGAGTCATGCGTCAAGTATCATGTGTCATGTGTCATGTGACATGTGTCATGTGACACAGCTTGAAAGTCAATGAAAAACTCGGGAGAAAAGTTAAATTATAGTAGATGAAGTATCTCTCGATAAACTGACGGAAGCAAGATCCGTTTGGCTTGTTGTGATGCGCAAGAGACTTAAAGTTCCAGATGATCGCTAGGGGACAAATACAAGGGCGGTAAAAAGGCACACTCGTCTGCACGCAACCATGGCAACCAGACTGTCTTCCTCCAGCACCACCGACAACCATCCTCAGACGCCTGTGAAAAAACAAAACAACATTGACCTTATTCTACTAAAACAAAACAGACCAACGAAGAAACAACAAATAAACAAAAAACAGCAACAAAAACACAAACAACAACGTCGAAAACACCAAAAAACAAACAAACAACAAACAACAAAAACAACAAAACAACCCCAAAAAAACAAATAACAACAAAAAAAAAACAAAATAACCAAACATGTACCATAACAAACAAACAAGAAACATAACAACCGAACAGTTACCATAACAACCGAACAGTTACCATAACAACCGAACAGTTACCATAACAACCGAACAGTTACCATAACAACCAAACAGTTACCATAACAACCGAACAGTTACCATAAGAACCGAACAAAGGGGGCAGAAGTATCAGAAGGTTTGCTTGCTGATGCAACGGCTAAGAGCTATGTAATCGGGATTTGGAACTGAGTTGAACACGAGGTGACTGAGAGAAGGAGGAGGAAGAGGGGAGGGGCTGGAGAGAGAGGGAGAAGAGAGAGAGGATGGGTTGGAAGAGGAGAGATTGAAAGAAGAGGGATGGAGGAAGAATGGGTGTTGAGTGGGTGGGGGAAGGTGGGTGGCGAAACGACGGGAACGACGGTTGTTGATGAGTCTGTTGTTGTTGTTGTTGTTGTTGTTGTTGTTGTTGTTGTTGTTGTTGTTGTTGTTGTTGTTGTTGCCATGGGCTCCGATGGGGAGAGTAGAGAGCCAAGCAAAGGAGTGAAGGGGGTGGTTGGAAGAAAGTGGTCGATTGGTGGAAGGCGGGTAGGGCTGGATAAGAATGGGGCGTTGATGGAAGAAGAGGAGAGAAGAGGTGGTGTTGGTGGAGGTGGTGTTGGGGGAGATGGTGTTGGGGGAGGTGGTGTTGGGGAAGGTGGTGCTGGGGGAGGTGGTGGTTGGAAGGGCAGGAAGAGCAGAAGGACGAAGCCTGGAACGAGAAAACTCTTCTGTGTTGAGAGGTTGTGTAGCCTTGAGGACTGGTGTCAGTTGCTTCCATGTAATGTATCATAATATGGATGCTAGGAAGGGAGAGGAAAAGAAAGAAAAGGAGGAGGAAGAAAAAGAAAAAAAAGAAGGAAAAAAGGAAGAAGAAAAAAAGGGAAAACATAAGAAGGAAAAGGAAGAGGAGATGAAGGATGAGGAGGATGAGGAGGATGAGAAGGATGAGGAGGATAAGAAAAATGAGGAGGATGAGAAGGATGAGAAGGATGAGAAGGATGAGAAGGATGAGAAGGATGAGAAGGATGAGAAGGATGAGAAGGATGAGAAGGATGAGAAGGATGAGGAGGATGAAGAGGATGAGAAGGATGAGGAGGATAAGAAAAATGAGGAGGATGAGAAGGATGAGAAGGATGAGAATGATGAGAAGGATGAGAAGGATGAGAAGGATGAGAAGGATGAGAAGGATGAGAAGAATGAGGAGGATGAGAAAGATGAGAATGATGAGAAGGATGAGAAGGATGAAAAGGATGAGAATGATGAGAAGGATGAGAAGGATGAGAAGGATGAGAAGGATGAGAAGGATGAGAAGGATGAGAAGGATGAGAAGGATGAGAAGGATGAGAAGGATGAGAAGGATGAGAAGGATGAGAAGGATGAGAAGGATGAGAAGGATGAGAAGGATGAGAAGGATGAGAAGGATGAGAAGGATGAGAAGGATGAGAAGGATGAGAAGGATGAGGAGGATGAAAAGGAAGAAAAGGAAGAAGAGAAAGATGAGGAGAAGGAGGAGAAGAAAAGAACAGACCTGAGAGGAAGACGAAGGCAGCTCCCCAGACAACACTCCATATGTAACCGAACAAGAAGACAGGAGTGGTCAGCAACTGAAGGAATGCGACCTAAGGGTGCATGGGTAGATGGATGAATGCATGGGTGTATGCATGGATGTATTGTTGAATGAAAATACGCATTAGTGCATTTATGGATGTACGGATGGATAGGTAGAGGGATGAATTGATGGATGAAAAAATAAATAGATGGATAGATGAATTAACGGTTGGATGGATGAATGGGTGAACGAATGAATGGTTGGATGGATGGATGAATGGGTGAACGAATGAATGGTTGGATGGATGGATGGATGAATGAATGGATGGATGGATGGATGGATAGATCAATGGATGGATGGATAGATGAATGAATGGATGGATGGATGGATGAATGAATGGATGGATGGATGGATGGATGAATGGATGGATGGATGGAGCACCTTGAGGTTGACAGCAGCCACGAGAGATCTGCCGCTTGGAAAATCTTTCCTGGCGTGGGCGATGCCACAGGTCACCAAGGAGGCTGCCATGAGTGTTCCTGGGTGGAAGGAGGAATGGTGGAATGAAGAATGGTGGAAAGAGGAATAGTAGGAGGAGGAATGGTGAAAAAAGGAATGGTGGAAGGAAGAATGGTGGAGTGAAAAATGGTGAAAGAAAAATGGTGGGGTGAAAAATGGTGAAAAAAAATGGTAGAAGAAAGAATGGTGGATGGTTGATGGTTAAATAAAGATTACTGGATGGTGGGATGAGAAAATGGTGAGAGTAAGGCAGAGAGATGGAGGGATGGAGGATGGAGAGTTGGAGGAGAGAGGGATGGAGGATGGAAAGATGGAGGATGGAAGATGGAAATTATAAGGATGAGTGCAGAGTGACCCAAGCCAGGCAGGAGGCAGTTGCAGAGGCAGCAGAAGAGAGCCAGAAACTTGGGCATACAAGGAATGGAGCCTCTAAAACCCACCTCTTGTGGCCCGTCAGTTGCCCTCTTGTCTTCGGGGTTGTGTGTGTGGTTAAATGGTTGTGTGTGGTTGGGTGGTTGTGTGTGGGGTTGGATGGTTGTATGGTTGTACGTGTGGTTGGATGAGTGGCTGGATGAAATTGGAAACGGGTAAATCAAAGGTTGTTGGAAGGGAATTGTTAAACCAGAGTTTTCGGAATGTCACACACCTCCTTGAGGGATGTAACCAGGCATAATGGGTCTCCAGGCGTTCGAGTGGCGAGGTGAGGCGATGGATGGATGGAACGTTGTGAAGGGATGAGGAAAAGAAGGAGTGAGATGGAGTGGTGAGGAGGAGGGAGGATTGAGGGATGGATGGAGTGGTGAAAGGGATGGAGGATTGAGTGATGGATGAAGTGATAAAGGGGTTGTCTGGAAGGAAGCAGATTGGTTGAGTTGGGAGGTCTGTGGAGCGTTTGTGCATGAATGGTGTTCTACTAAACTGCTTCCGCCCTTCGGTGGGTCGGTTGATTGGTCGGCTGGTGGGTTTATTGATTGACAGGACGATTGACCGGTTGCTTGACTAGATGAGTGGTCGGTTGCTTGATTTGTTAGTGAGGAAGATGAAGTGGGTTGACATGGTGAGTGAGGAGTGGGTGAGTGAAAAGTGGGTGGGTGAGGAGTGAGTGAGTGAGGGGTGGGTGCGTGAGAAGTGGGTAGGTGAAGGGTTGGTGGAGGAGGGAAGGTAGCAGAAAAAGACAGATTGCTGGTGGTGATGTTGATGGTTTGATATTGAGGAGATGGGGGAGAGAGATGATAAAGAGATGTGAAGGAGGGGTGGTGAGGGGATGTTGAGATGGGGTGGTGAGGGGGTGTTGAGGTGGGGTGGTGAGGGGGTGTTGAGGTGGGGTGGTGAGGGGGTGTTGAGATGGTGGAGTGATGGAGGGGTGTTGAGGTGGGGTGGTGAGGGGGTGTTGAGGTGGGGTGGTGAGGGGGTGTTGAGGTGGGGTGGTGAGGAGGTGTTGAGGTGGGGTGGTGAGGGGGTGTTGAGGTGGGGTGGTGAAGGGATGGGGGAGTGAGATGGTGAGAAAGAATGACGACTTTTGCTGATTCATCTGCTTCATTGTTTTTTGTTGCTAGCATATTTTTAAGCGTTTTTGTTTCTGTTGTCGTTGTTGGTTGAGTTATTTTTTTAGTTTTTTTCAAAGATGATGATGGTGGTTTTGATGATGATGATAATGATGGTGGTGAGGATGGTGGTGGTGATGGTGACAAGGGTGGTGGTGACGAAGATGCCGACAATGTTGACATTTGCTTTGTTGGGTTGTCAGAGGATCCTTCAAGACTCCTCTCTTTCGTTTTTTTGTCTTTTTTTGAATTTTTTTTTATTCTTTGTTTTCTTCTGAAAATCAAAAAAGCACTATCACCGCCACCACCACCACCACCACCACCACCACCACCACCACCACCACCACCACCACCACCACCACCACCACTACCACCACCACCACCACCACCGCCAACACCACCGCCAACAACACCACCACCACCACCACCACCCCCACCGCCAACAACAACAACACCACCACCATCCTTACCACCACCACCCTCTCCAACAACTTCATCACCACGACCACCACCACCTTTATCACCAACACCACCACTTTTAAATCTTCTGCTGGAACTTTTTTTTTTCTTTACTTCCCCTTTCTCTTTTTCCTCTTCCTCCTCATCCTCCTCCTCCTCCTTCTTCTTCTTATTTCTTGACTTCTTTTCCCTCAACTTGAGTAGGTAACTAGTCATGGAGAAACGTTCACAAACATCCACAAACGTTCACAAACATCCACAAACGTTCACAAACATCCACAAACGTTCACAAACATCCACAAACGTTCACAAACATCCACAAACGTTCACAAACATCCAAAAACGTTCGCAAGCCCTTTCCACAAGCAGCCTTTAAGCACAACCAACCACGAGTGTGCCTCTTTATAGTGGCCTTGCGTGTCGTGGCTTTCCGTTCGTTGCCGTAATTCTGATAATAATGATAATAACAATAATAATAATAATAATAATAATAATAATAATACTCATCGAACCACGATTTCACTTGTTGGAAACTTTCCAGCAGGAAATCGATTCGTTCAAATAATAATGAGCCAGTCGATATAAGGGACTCCCAAGATGTAAGACGCATGCTAATCTAATCTAAGCTAATCTGATCTAATCTAATCTAAGCTAATCTGATCTAATCTAATCTAAGCTAATCTAAGCTAATCTAATTTAATCTAATCTAAGCTAATCTAATTTAATCTAATCTAAGCTAATGTAGAATCCTTTAATCATAGTTCGAAGACGCTGTCATGGAGACGGTTTTACTCACTGTTGGCTACTAGGTGACTAAGCCACTCTAGCACGGCGTCTGATCTTCACTTGAGTTGCCGCTTTTTGAAACTTGAACTTGAGTTTCCATGGTGACAGAAGCCTGAGTCCCAGGCTGTCCACCTGGTTCAATGACGCCAAGGCCAAAGGCGGTGGAGTGGAAGAGGGTGGAGTGGAAGAGGGTGGGAAGAGAGTGGTGACGATGGAAAATGCTTTTGGGAGTTTATTGACACCACGCAAAAACGACGCTTAAGAAATACATTCAGGACATATCTTTGTTCTCTTTCCTTCCTTCATTCTTTCCTTCCTTTCTTCCTCTCTTTCCTTTCTCCCTTCCTTCCTTCCTTCCTTCCTCTCTTCCTTTCTTCTTTCCTTTTCCTCCATCACCTTCCTTCCTTCTGCCATCTTCATTCATTCCACTCTTTGTCACCTTCCTCTTTTCCTCTCACGTGTCACCAAAAGTAAGCTTAAATACAATAAGATAACAGCAACAAACATACACTTATAGATCACTTTAAAGTTCAACGCACACACACACACACACACACACACACACACACACACACACACACACACACACACACACACACACACACACACACACACACACACACACACACACACACACACACACACACACACACACACACACACACACACACACACACACACACACACAAAACATAAAGTGGTCTAGCGGAGTGGTTTGAAATATAGAAGGTGTGTTAGTAGGGTGGAAAACACGAAAGGAAGAAGTGGTTGGAGGTGGAAGAAGGGATGGATGAAAAGAAGAATGGATGGATGAAAAGAAGAATGGATGGATGAAAAGAAGAAGGGATGGATGAAAAGAAAGGATAACCTGGAAGACAAACGGGTGGATGAAAGGAAGGGAGGAAATGATGGAAAGATGGATGGGTAATAAAAAAAGAATGAAATGATGGATGGAAGAGAAGGAAAAGAAATTATGGATAAAAGGAAGTCAACTAGGCTGTCGTTGTCAGTCAATCCTTCAAGGTGATCGTGAGTACAAACACTCAATGATCGTGTCTTCCTCTCAACTTCAATTCCTTCCCAACTTCCTCCAGTGTACCTCAATAAACCCACCACTCCAACACCACGCCACTACCATGCCACCACCATGCCACCCCACAAAACCACAGCCACAGCCACAGCCACACTACAAAGCCACCCCACAAAACCACAGCTACACCACCACGCCAAAGCCACACCACCACATCACGTGGCATATCTCTTGGTCCACTGTTTGGCGGTGCGGTCGTGTTCCTCACGGTTGGAGAGGAACTGGTGAGCAATGTTAGCCACCAGAGGGTCCGCCGGGTTGCAGTCCGTCAGAAGCGAACAGATGGAGAGGAGGATCTGTGTGGTTGTGGCAGCTTATGAGGCACGCTGTGAGAGGTGTCAGCAATGAAAGTGCATCATTAAGTCTTAAGCTATGGATACCAAACCAACATGTACTACCATGGCTACCATACCAAATCACGCCACACCACACCACACCACACCACACCACACCACACCACACCACACCACACCACACCACACCACACCACACCACACCACACCACACCACACCACACCACACCACACCACACCACACCACACCACACCACACCACACCACACCACTACCTTGGAGACAGTGAGGGCTGGGGACCAGTTGTCCTTGAGGATGTCGAGACAAATGGCTCCCTGGCTGTTGATGTTGCAGTGGTAAATGCGGGTTCGGA
Source organism: Branchellion lobata (assembly GCA_947562095.1). Taxonomy (NCBI): domain Eukaryota; kingdom Metazoa; phylum Annelida; class Clitellata; order Hirudinida; family Piscicolidae; genus Branchellion; species Branchellion lobata. The sequence goes on along the minus strand of OX387259.1, from coordinate 1,237,706 downwards.
AGGTGACCTGGATGATAAAGTGGTGGATGTTGGTGGTGGTGGGTGGTGGTCGGTAGATTGATGGATGTTGGTGGTGGGTGGTGGTGGTTGGTAGATGGTATTGGTGGATGGATGGATGGATGGATGATGATGATGATGATGATGATGATGATGATGATGATGATGATGATGATAATAATAATAATAATAATAATAATAATAATAATAATAATAATAATAATAATAATAATAATAATAATAATAATAATAATAATAAAAATAATAATAATAATAATAATAATAATAAATAATAATAATGATTAAATATAAAAAAAATAATAGAATAATAATAATAATTTATTATTATTGCATACATCGAATATGAGTGATATTGTGACAAGAGGATGAGCACCCTGGGTGGTTTGAAGGGGTACTCGAGGGTGAAGTGGATGTCGAGGAAGAAGACCCCCCCTTCGTACACCGAACCAGGAGGCCCCAAGATGGTCGAGACCCAGTCAAAGAGGTTGTCTCCCTTGGGACTAGCACTGCGTGGTGGTGAATTATGGTGCATGGTGGTGAAGAATGATGATGCATGGTGGTGGGAGGAAAAAGTGGTTTTGTGAGCAGCTTAAATTTAATAGATTGAAAGAATACATGAGAATAAGACCTTATATATGTTTATCTAATGTTTGTGTGTGTGTGTGTGTGTGTGCATGTGTGTATTTTAGGAACCTGCAGTTGGGAGGTGGGTCCAGAGTTATGTCAGCCAACTCTTTCTGTATCCTTTTGTGAGATTGACATGTATTACTATATACGCCTGAATGCTGAAGCAATTGAAGTGAACAATCTCCCGTGATGAATGAATGTGTTAGAAGATTGAATTGAATAAAAACCTCTTGGCACTGGTGTTGAGGTTTCGGTTGGAAATACGGAAAAGGTTCTTGTTGATATTGTTGTTGTTGCTTGACTCGCCCTCATTGTTGCTGTTGTTTGTAGTGACCTGGTTCGCTGTGGCCATCTTACGTGCACGTTGTTCTGTGCGTTTGAGTGGTTGCTCGTGCGGTGATTGTCGAATTGGAACAAAGAATGGTGATATTCACCAACCAGGAAAGGAAGACTTGTGCAGGTATGACTGTCCCCTTTGTTGGATATCGTTTTCACTTATTTTTAATCTTTCATTATTTCATGATACCTATTAAAGACAATAACGAACAAATACCAATGAAAAATATAAATACAAAATATGAAACGACAACTTATTAATGAATTAATGAATCAGCATTGCGATAGCATTCGACAAAACAGCAGTTTTGTTCAAATATTTGATGCATTATTGTTTCTAAACAATAGACTGATCGAAAGTTTCTGGCAACTAACTGAAGGCACAAATATTTTTTTCATAATAAAAGTTGCAATTCATATTCACTCACGGTTGGAACAGATCAAATAAAAAACAAAATTTGTAGATTATATCAATTAAAATAAAAAAGACAGGACTGGGCCAAAGATAACGTTTGCATCTATTTAAACAACGTTGAATCTTTTTGAGTAAAAAAAATTTAATAAAATAAGTTTTTTGCAATGAATTTTGTAAATTAATCAGAGTCATTTTGTTTTAATTCAGTTTATCACTTAAACTTTTTCAAAATAAAACTTAAAAGAAGACTTAAAAGCAACTAACGCGCACTGTTCTTTGAAATTTTTGAAGAGGAAACATACTTTTCTGAGTAATGAAAATAGCTGTAGAAGGATGTTGCCATGGAGAGTTACAGCGGATATACGATAGTATAGCACTTTTAGAAAAAAAAGAATCCATAAAGGTGTATTTCTATTTTAATCCCATCAAAGGGTGTTTCACTACGCTAAGGGCGTATTTCAGAAAAATCTTTCATCTAATTCAATAAAACTCAATCATTGCATTTTCATAACGTTTTTCACGCAAACACTCAAAGGCGTCACAAAAATGACGGTTTTACTCGTGCTGGACTGCTAGGTGGCTAAGCCACTCTAGCATGGCGTCTATACTTTACTTGAATTGCCGCTTTTTAGACTTGAATTTGAGTTTAGCTGTGAATTAAACTTTGATTTGCGCTCAACAGCCGAGCTGGCTAACGATTAGGATACAAGCCACAATCTAATCTTGTGCGCTTTTGAACACTGTTTAATAAAGCGCTATACAAATGCTCAAATAAAATTATTGATGTATAAAGCGCATGCGCAGTATATTTTAATCAGAGCAATTCAAATTTTATTTCACTTCCTACAGTTAGCAACCACCCACTCCGAATGCAGGTAGACTTGTTGCTGATATGTGGCGACTTCGAAGCCATTCGGAACCCCGATGACCTCCAGTGCATGGCTGTTCCTGCCAAGTACCGCTCCATCAACTCCTTCCACAAGTTTTCATCCTCCCTCATCCTTAATAATAATAATACTTATAATATAAAGAAAATAGTAATAATAATAAAGAAAACAACGTTAAAAATAATAAAAATAATAATATCAATCATAAATCCTATTTTGGAGTAGTTTTAGCAGCTTTCTGGCCTCCTTGGCAGGTACTACTCCGGGGAGTTGCAGGCACCCCTTTTGACCATCTTTATCGGGGGCAACCATGAGTCGTCTGCCTTCATGCAGGAGTTGCCCTATGGAGGCTGGGTGGCTCCAAACATTTTTTTCATGGGTGAGGAGTGGGTGGTGGAGTGGGTGGTGGAGTGGGTGGTGGAGTGGAGTGTGGAGGGAAGGGGTGTGTGATGGATGGGAGGGGAGGGTGATGGAGTGGAGGAGGTGGGTGGAGTGAAAGAGACAGGTGATGGAGTGGAGATGAGTGGAAGAGTGAAAGAGTGGTGTTAGTAGAAAAAGGAGTGGAAAAAATGGGTGGAAACTGGAGGAGTGGAGAAGATGGATGGAAAAGGGTGGAGTTGAGAAGTGGAAAGAGAGGGTGAAAAAGACGGGGTATGGACATAGCAGAAGCTCAGGATAGTCACACACATCACCCACTGCTGCCTCCAGGGTACGCCAACGTGGTGAGGGTGGGGGGCTTGCGCATTGGGGGAATGTCGGGTATCTTCAAAGGGGGTGATTATCACCGGGGCCACCACGAACGACCCCCTTACGACCCCAGCACACTCAGGTCCTGTTACCACTGGAGAGACCTGGAGGCATTCAGAATGAAGAAGGTGTGTGGTGGAAGGTGGATGGTGGGTGGTGGAAGGTGGATGGTGGAAGTAGAATACGTCTTCACCATCATCATCATCATCATCGTCTTCATCATCATCATCATCATCATCATCGTCATCATCGTCTTCATCATCATCATCATCATTATCATCAGTTGACAGGTCACGTGGACATCATGATGACACATGATTGGCCGAGGGGTGTGTACCATTATGGAGACCTCCAATTGCTGCTCAGGTACAAGAAGTACTTCCGTAAAGAGGTTGCCACTCATTCTTCATCTTCTCTTATCCTCCTTCCATCCTCCTTCCATCCTCCTTCCATCCTTCTCCATCCTCCTTCCATCCTCCATCCTCCTCTATCCTCTTTCATCCTCCTCTATCCTCTTCCATCCTCCTCCATCCTCCCTCCATCCTCCTCCTCTCCATCATCTTGCAAAACCGATAAATTTACGAAGCTTCGTAAATTTATTGATTTTGCAAAAGTCCAGTACCCTATAAAGTCTGTATGCGAGCCACGTCACGTCAGACTGGGCAGGCGTGAGTCATGCATGGGTGACCACCAACGCAGGTGCAAGACAACACCCTTGGAAACCCGGTTGCCATGGATATTCTGAAGCAGCTGAAACCTTCCTATTGGTTCTCAGCGCACCTGCACTGCAAGTTCTCTGCTCTGATTGGCCATGCTGTAAGTGGCTGCGTGCTTGTTGACACGTTATGGTGACTGAGACTTGACAACGGCGGTTGCCATGGTTGCAGGGAGGCATGGAAACGAAGTTCCTGGCACTGGACAAGTGTCTGCCTGGACGCAAGTTTTTGCAGGTGTGTTCGTCTGTGATGATCACGTGCACAAGCTCCTTCCTACCATAAGTGCACCGTGCATCGACCAATCAATCTTCATTTACTCATCCTCTTATCCACTCACTACTTCACTCATTCACTCACTCATCCATTTACTCACTCACTCATCCATTCATCCACTCATACATCCATCCATTCATCCACTCATCCATTCATTCACTCACTCACTCATCCCAACCCAATTTCTTGCTTCATTCCCGACAAAACTTCTCACGAAGGTACTCGACATCGGTCCAGCCAATCACAGCGACTCTCTACAAATCCATCTGGACGCTGATTGGCTGGCCATCTTGCGGGCCACCGATCACCTCATGCGACTCACGCCCCAGTCCCTCCCCCTCCGCCACCAGCAGCCAATCAGCAAGGACCTTGCAGCTGTTGACAGCGCCTTTGCTGCTGACTATTCTTACCCTCCCAGTCTCTTCGCTCGCACCGCCCCGAGCTACTTCGCCAATGATAATAATAATAATAATAATAATAATAATAATAATAATAATAATAATAATAATAATAATAATAATAATAATAATAATAATAATAATAATAATAATAAAGATAATGATGATGATGATGGTGTTAGTGGCAGTCAGGAAGGCGAAGGGCTGATGTACTTGAACAGGCAGACGGACTGGTGGTGTGACAGACTAGGATTGGTGAACCCCTACAGGACCTTCCTGCAGGCAGGCCGTCGACAGGTCAAGACACATAACCCCGATGAAATTGCATTGGATGATGATGATGATGATGATGATGGTGGTGGCGGCGGTGATGATGGCGGTAGTGGTGAGTTAAAAGTAGATAACCCAGATGAAATTGCACTGGATGACGATGATGATGATGATGATGATGGTGATGACGGAGGTGAACGTGATAAAGATGATGGTGGTGGTGAAGTTGATGGGGGTGGTGGCGAAGATGATGGGGGTGGTGGTGAAGCTGATGGGGGTGGTGGTGAAGCTGATGAGGGTAGTGGTGAAGCTGATGGGGGTAGTGGTGCTGATGGGGGTGGTGGCGAAGTTGATGAGGGTGAGCTGAAATTGGATAACCCAGATGAAATTTTACTGGATGACGACGATGATAATGCCGCTGGTTGTGATAATAAGTATGATAACAAAAATACTAACAATAACAATAATTATAGCATAAATACAAATAATAATACTAATAATAATAATAATAATAATAATGATAATACTAATAATAATAGTAATAATAATAATAATGATAATAATGAATAGTTTAGTGACATAAAAAGAATTGAGAATTCAATGAATATTCTGTTCATTGTTGTTGGTGAGAAAAAACTTTTGAAAGAAAACACCAGACGTTATTGTCTTCCTCTTTTTGATGCACCAGACAGCTTGATGATGATGATGATGATGATGATAATAATAATAATAATAATAATAATAATAATAATAATAATAATAATAATAATAATAATAATAATAAAAATAATAGTAGTAATAATAATAATAAATCCGATTTCTAAAGCGCCATGACAAGCAACTGAGGCGTCACCATTCAGTCATTGAGACAAATGCGCTCTTGAACAGTGTGAAACGGCGCTATAAAAACGATTTGATTAAAAATCAGGTATTAAAGATTATAAGCTAGTAAACATTTTTTTAAAAATTGAGTTTAGATTCAAAAGAAGAAATTGAAATGGAATTTCTTATCTTTGATAGTAGGAACTTCCTGACAGCAGCAGGTGCATTCCTGACAGCTCGTTCGTGCCAGTGCTTCGAAGAGTGGTGACTTTGAGGGCCTCAATCACCAGCAAGCATTCGAATGTAAAGGCAAAAACCTTAACTAATTAAATTATTTATGGAAATCATTATTATCATATAATCATCCCTATCAATAATTAGTAGTATTAATTAAATTAATTAATATTATTCAAATTAATTATTAATATTACTATTTAACTAATTTGATTTTGACCATGAGGCGCTTAATGCACGGTCGGAATGAGGGAATTTTTTTATGGTGGTTTATTGAAATCTTACGAGTTGATTATTGAAGTGAGAATTTGAAAAAAAAAAATTAAAAAAACAACGAAAATAAAATGAATAGAAAATGATAAAAATAGAAAAGATAAAAATCAGAATAATAAAAATATTATTTTATATTAATAATATAAAGAATAATAATAATAATAAGCAAGAAAGCTGTACAGGACGGTCGGCCTCAGCACACATTGAGGCCCTGGAAGAGACACAACTGGAAGTTGTCTGTGCCACACACCAACCTGCGTGTCGACATCATCATCATCATCGCCATCCTCCTCCTCCTTTTCATCATCATCATCACCACCATCATCACCATCATACAAACACCAATATTATTGTAGTGGCATTAACCCCGTAGTTTCGAAGCCACTCATAATAATAATAATAATAATAATAATAATAATAATAATAATAATAATCATCATCATCATTATGTAACATACATGTTGTCTACAACGTCGAAGCAATTGATGCTGTCCGTGTTTCCTGTATTGTTGTTATTGTTGTTCTGGGTGTATTGTTGTGTTGCAGTGGATTGCACCATTTTCATTTTACAACACCACATCATATCACGCCCTCATTTCACCACCACCCACCACACCACCACACCACCACTCCACCACCCACCTACCTTCCATTAGATCTCTCGTTAGCGCCTTCTTCGCATCTGCCTCATTCACCACCCACGACTCTAAAACGGTGGTGAAAAATAGACGGTTTGAAATCAAGCGTCATATAAATATATTTGGTGGCGACTGGAGACAATTTTGTTGAAATAAAATACAAAACAATGACATAAAATACAAGATAATACACAGACAATAAAATGAAAGAACATACAATGCGATACAAGGTGATGAAATTACTACAATGAAAAAAAAAACATAATAAAAATAATACAAGACAATACAACATAATACAAATAATACAAGACAAAACAACATAATACAAATAATACAACACAACACGGCACTAAAATACAACAATAACACTTGACGGCATGAGAACAGCTTAAAGGGGAAACGAAAATAAACACAGCGACAAAAACAATACAACACAACTGCAACAGGATAAAAACAAAAACAGAACAAAACAACAGCAAGATACAAACAACAAAACAACAGCAACATAAAAACACAAACACAACGGAAAGATAAAAAAACAGTTCAAAGAGGAGTTGAGACCTCTGGCAGAGCTCGTATGGGGCTTCCTGTGCAGCAGCGATCCTGCTTGGCTGCAAGAGAAGATGCTCTCAGGCAGCAGTGGGTGGAAAAGTACCTGCCACACTGTGGTGGTTTGTGCCGTACATCACACTCGCATACGCACTTACACATACACACACACACACACACACACACACACACACACGCGCGCGCGCACATACACACACGCACACACCATCTTCTCGATCTCCTCCGAGGACACACAGAGGTCCCTTGGGCATGCGCGTGTCAAAGGAACACACGTGACCTGCACTGGTGCCCACCAACAACACGTGGGGCTGCCCTGGGTGCTGCTCCAAGCAGTTCAGGCGCTCAAGTGTGTTGCTGTCGCGGTGGCGTTGTCATGGTTACGTGGTGTTGGTGTCATAGTGACGTGGTGGTAACATGGTGACGTGGAATTGGTGGTCTTATGGACAATGTGATGATGCGTCTTGGAAACAATTTTATACGTTTTTTATCATCACCATCACCATCACCATCATCATCATCATCACCATCACCATCATCATCATCATCATCATCACCACCACCATCATCATCATCATCATCACCATCATCATCATCATCATCATCACCATCATCACCACCACCACCAACAGGGAGTATTGTTTTTCAGGGGTAGGTAGCCTGTTGTGCTTCAGTCTCACGTCATAAAGCTTCAACTGCAACAACAAATTATTCTATAACTCTTTCCTTCCCTTCTCATCCTCATCATCATCATCATCACCATCATCATCATCATCATCATCATCATCATCATCATCATCATCATCATCATCATCATCACCATTATCATCATCATCATCATCATCATCATCATCATCATCATCATCCTCATCACCATCATCATCATCATCATCATCATCATCATCATCATCATCATCATCATCATCATCATCATCACCTTGGAAACAGAATTGGTGCATGCGATGGTGGAATGGTCAATAAAGTGAACCGCTGTGATGCTTGCTAGGTCTGCTTCTGTGGTGGCAGGGTGTGGTTGGTTGTAGCGGCATGTGGTTGTTGGTAGCATGGTGTGGTTAGTTGTAGCATGGTGAAGTGATTGTTGGCATGGTGAAGTGGTTTTGATAGCATGTTGTGGCCTCATAACTCTACAGGGTTAATGCCACTATAATAATATTCGTGTTTGTATTGTATTGTATGTTGTGGTGTAGTTGTTAGCGGCATGTTGTAATGTGGTTGTTAGTGGCATGGGACAGTTGTGGTGCAGTTGTGGGAGGTCTAGTGAGTGTACAACGGGTCCACACCAAAGGAAGAAATGACAGAGAATTTTCCAGAAGCTTCCACGATGTTCACCACTCCATCATCCCCCACAAATGCCACAAGTCCTGTCCTGTTGCTTGATGCGCCATTGCATGATGTGGTCTTCTGGTTTCCCAAACGGTGCAGTGCCCTCTGCGTGTGTACCTCCTTGAGCTCCTGGTGGTAGTGTCGATGAATATATCATTAATAATCAATAATTATTATGAAAATAGGAATAATTAATAGTATAAATAAAAATAATAAAAAACATTATAAATAAAAATAATAATTAACCTTATGAATAATAATAATTATTATTGTTATTATTAACAGTCTCTTCAAACACCACATGTCACCCACATGGTGGAGGGCATCATGGTGGAAAACATGGAAGTCACCACTGCTGGAAGTGCTGATGACAGTGTCAGCTGTCAGAAGCTGCAAAGGTGACAAGTTGATCTTACTATGGCTTGCAAAACACTTGATTAAACAATGACAAATATAGTCACAGCGTCATTAAACGCCAGAGCTTTAAGGCAACAGTGTAGTGAACAGAAAGTCAGCATGCAGAAAATTCAAAATGAACTTTGAACAACCTTCCCATGAAACATTCAAATGCAGAAGTGTACCTATTCGTGCACAGCAAAGACACACACACACATATAATTTTCCTCAGAAACATACTCAAAATATTCACTGACGAATCCACTCCAACCACCCCCCCACCAATAGATCAGTCACTGCTCCTAGCTGCGAAGCTGAGCACAGCAGTCTCGAAGCCTCCTCATCCCCGCACCATGATCGGATACTTACCGAACTTTCATTCTGGTGGTTTTGTAACAGTGTAGTTGAATATAAAATTGCGCCCGAGATGAAAATTTAATTTCAGCGTCGCGTTAAAAATATTTTATTTAACATAAACTTATTTTTTTTAAATACTTCCACTGAAATAATGTAAAAGCCAAGCTAGACACTTTGAAGAGAAAAACAGATAAAAGCTATTTTGGAACGCAAGCTAATACCGATTCGTCGTAGGAGCCTGTGATGAACTGGGTGGAATTTTCGTTATTTTTGGAAAGCCACCTCACTTTGGAAATCTTTTCCGGGGAGCTATCGAGTGTGACCGATATTCGATCCATTTTGCCGCTTCCCATAAATTGAAAGCAGTTCTCGCAAGATACGAGGGTCTATGTTCTTTAAATATTCAAAATATTTCAAAAGCCAAAGTAATCATTTCTATCTTTAGTTGCAATTTTATTTTTATTCAGTTAAAAAACCCATTGGAGTTATTTTTTTAGAAATAAAATTTTATTAAGTTAATTGGATAGGCATTGGAATAGCTAATTTCAACCCATTTGTTCTCACTCGAAAAAAGTTAAGTTGGGGTGAAATCGTCAATTTATAAAAACTTCTACACCTCTAAATACTACTCAAAGACTGTTTTTTACCTCACTAACAAGCAACACAATATCTTTACCATGGGAGCGCCTTTGAACATAGTGCTAAAAGGCGCGTTACAAATGTCTTGATTAGATTGAAATGAAACTTTTGAACATTTCCGAAAAACAAATTTGCATAGCCTTTATTGAATCAAAAGCAGTCAGATGCTCTCAATCGCTGTTGGGCTACTAGGTAAGAGAGCCACTCTAGAATGGAGTTTGTTCATTAGTTAGTTTCCAATTTTGAAACTCAAACTTGAGCTCAGCCAAAAAATCAAACCTTGAGTTTTACACTCTAATCTAATCAAATCATTTGTAAGGCTCTTTATAACACTGTTTCAAAGGCGCTCTAGGGGGCTATAGGTGCATGAGAGGATAATAAAACTGTCCATTAAATGAAATATGAGTAACAATTGAAATCATAAAACTGTGAAACAATCTTCAAGCCATTCGAATTAATTTAAATTTACGAATAATTGAATATTTAAATTTATTGAAGCATATAAATGTTTTTAATTTTTTAAATAACTTGGAATTATGGAATCCTTTAGATTTTTTTCTTAAAAAAAGAAAGTTTTTTGAAATTTTTTTAAAGTCAGTTGTAACATGAAATGAAAAATCTAGCGCCAAGTGAAGGGAGTGTTTGTGAGTTAAATTTGAAATGATGAGCAGTGAAACCTTCCAATGATAATTCATTGTGAGAAAAAATTTTAATAAATGAAAATAATAATTTCAAATAACAAAAATTCAAAAAAATAAATCGTTTCAAAATATTTAAAACGAAAATAATTCGTTTCATAAAGATAAAAACAAAAAAAAGAAAATATACGAACCATGTCTATGGAAAATGATATTCCAAAAAGTATTGCAAAGGAAACAAACGTATCGAACCACCTGACTACTCTAATCTAATCTAATCTAATCTAATCTAATCTAATCTAATCTAATCTAATCTAATCTAATCTAATCTAATCTAATCTAATCTAATCTAATCTAATCTAATCTAATCTAATCTAATCTAATCTAATCTAATCTAATCTAATCTAATCTAATCTAATCTAATCTAATCTAATCTAATCTAATCTAATCTAATCTAATCTAATCTAATCTAATCTAATCTAATCTAATCATTTGATTGCACACTTTTCAAGAGCGCTCTACAACGAACTGTTTAAACGAAAAAAATGTGAAATCTTTACAGAAACAATGAAAAGAGGTAGGAGAGAAACTGGGAGACTGGGAGGAAGAGAGTTCCATGAGAGGGGGCCACAGTAGGAAAGTGCAGATATAATCGGTGCAGTTGTGATGCGCCTTTCAGTGCTCCAAGCAGCTCCCAATGAAACTGGCTGCTGAACTACCAGGTGACAGACACTCTAGCACGGCGTCACCTCTCTGCATAGAATCAGTCAGATTTTATTTTGTCATTGTAAGAAGAAACATCAAAAGCCTGCCAAGAACGAGGTTATATTCACCAATAATTTCAACCTCGAATCCGAATTGTTTTATGATTATGACCAGTCAGAATCAGCGCTATAAAAAGGAGGAATTGATTCGTGTCGATGTGCCAGTTGGGTCCTCAGTAGCAGCTTGGAATCACTTCGTCTCTTGGAGCTTCATCAAGAGATCAAGGGTAATCTTACGATTTTCGTCCATCACTCCCTTCCTCCCTCCCCCCTTCTTCATCCCCCCTCCATCCTCAAGAAATCTTCTTCCTCCATCC
>OX387259.1:1213530-1221030 GCA_947562095.1 Branchellion lobata | reverse complement strand
GTTCAAGTGCTCTTTCTGCACGTTTTTCATGAACTGCACTTGCGCAGCTTTGTTGCCCTTGCTTCGGCTGGTCGACTCTGTGGCTTGAAGCTGAAAGATGCTCGTCCCTTGAAACAACTTTTCTGTGTCTGCCTGTGCAAAAAATGTTGTTGTTGGGTTATTAAAGGCCGCTGGGTTGTTGAATGCTGTTGTAGCTGTTGAATTGTTGAAAGCTGCTGCTGTAGCTGCTGGATTGTTGAAAGCTGTAGCTGCTGAATTGTTGAAAGCTGCTGCTGCTGGGTTGTTGAATGTTGCTGTAGCTGCTGAATTGTTAAATGGTGCTGTTGAATTGTTGAAGGGTGGAGCGGGAAAGTAGGCAGGGTGCGAAATGCACTCCTCATAAGAGGGAGCTTGTGTTTGAGTGACTGCGGCTTGGGGGAGTGATGGGGGGGTGTTGCCGAGAGGGTGGGTGGAGGAGAAGAGAAGCGGGGGCTGGTTGGGGTGCTGAAAAGATGGACCACCAGTGGGAAGCGGATAGAATTGGTTCTTGAGGCTTTGGTGCAGTTGGTGTTGTAGCAGTCGCAGTTGCTGTTGCTTGTTTGCCTCAAACTGCCGGTCTTTCTGGCGAATCGCTTCACCCTCCACTATCAGCAGCATCTCGTGCGAAACTGACGTCAGCGATTTTCTGGCCTCCGTGTCCAAAACCTCTCTGGCGCTCTTGGGAGACTGAGTCCTTTCAGGCACTGACCAGCTCTGCAGAAGGCTGTGGGCGGACAGCTCATGCTCAGACTCAAAAAGAGTTGTTTCGACTTGTTGGTTTTTTAGTGAAGTAATTTCGCGTTGCAGCGTTTCCAGCTGTTGCAGCAGCTGCTGTTTCTTCTTCTGCGGCTCCATAGCGTTCTCTTTGGCGTTGTGCTGCGTTCTGTTGCTGCTGCTTTCGGAGGCCATTTTGGCGGGAAGCTGTTGTCGTTGCTGATTCTTTGTAGAGTCATTTTGTTTCTCTATAGCTTCTTGTTCTTTATTCACAATTTCCTGTTGTTTCTTTGCAGATGAAATGCTTTCGGCACTCTCGTGCTCGGTTCCTCCACTCTCTTCTGCCTCTTCTTTTCCTCCCTTTCTCTTTCCTGCTTCCTCCTCTCCTACCTCCTCTTCCTCTTCCTTCTTTTCTGTTTCTTTCTTCCCTGCTTCTTCCTTTTCCGCTTCCTCCTCGCAAAGCAGTGTCTGCAGCAGAAGAGCCAGTCGGTTGTTCATGTCTGCGTCATTAGTCTGACCTATCTTCTGTACCAGCGATGCCATTGACGTCGAATCTGATGAAGAGGAAGACGAAGAAGAGGAAAAGGAAGAGGAAGAATGAGAGGAAGGCGATGGAGAAGCTGTGGATTGACCGGAAGAAACTTTGTTCATCGTGGAAGCGATGACCTTGGACTTGGTTGCATCAGTTCGGCGGTTTGAAGAGTTACTCTGAAAGTCGCTATCAAGGAATTGAATGTGTGGGAACCCTTGATTGCTTGCAGACAATTTTTTTTTCTTCTCCTCCTTCTCAACCACTTGCGTATCTTCACTCACCCTTTTTCCAACCACTCTTTCATTGTTGTTTTTGGAGGCACTTTCGAAGCGGTCGCTAGAGGGCTTGAAGTATTGTACACTTTTGTCGCTAGAGGGTTTGAAATATTGTACACTTTTGTCGACTGAGGGCTTGTGAGAATGGTGTGAGAGGATAGTAGTGACATCAGCTTGTAGTGCACCTGTTGCTGTTGTAGCTGCTGCTGTTGTTGGTACTGTTGCTGCGGCTGCTGTTGTTGCTGGTGCTGCTGCTATTGCTGCTGATTCTGTTAGCGTTGCTGCTGTTGATTTTGTTGTTGCTGTTATTGATTTTGTTGTTGTTGTTAAGCTTGTTGCTGCCAGCATTGCCGTGAGTGTTGTTGTGGCCAAGTGTGGCGCTGTTGTTTTGACACACTGTTGAGTGTTTGTGAGAGCAAAGCAGCACGTGGTGTTCGCGGGGTGGCATGAAGAATTGCAAGGCGGGGGTGTTTGTGCGTGTGTGGCAGTTGGTGGCGCTGTGTGGCTGACCTTTTTGAAGTTTAGGGTCGAAGCCTCTTGAGGATTGGAGTGGCAAGTGGTGTTGCTGGTAATGTGTGGAGAAGGGGGTAGAGAGGGGGGTGGAGAAGGGTTGTCTTCTGGCTGTGGACCTGGTGTGGCTTGGTGTGCCTCTGTGGCGGAGGCGTCTGCGAAGATACTGTCAAGGGGCTGGCTGAGTTGGGAATGACTCAACACAAACTCCAACTGTTGCTGTAAACTGTGTTGGTGTGGAAATTGTTGTAAAATTTGTTGTTGTTGTTGTGGAATTTGCTGTTGTTGTTGTAGAATCTGTTGTTGTTGTTGTTGTGGAAGCTGTTGTTGTGGTTGTTGAAGATTCTGTTGCTGTTGATTATGTTGTTGTTGTTGCCATATGAAACGATGTAATTGTTGTTGTAGTGACTGTTGTTGTGGATATTGTTGTAAATGTTGTTGTTGATGTTGCTGTGAATGTTGTGGATGTTGTGGATGTTGTTGTGGTTTTTGTTGTGGTTGTTGATGTTTTTGTGGGTATTCCTGGTATAGATGCTGTTGGTTGTGTTGTTGGAAATGTTGTTGTTGTTGTTGTTGTTTTTGAGCATAACTTGATTGTTGTTGTTGTGGATAACTTGGTTGTTGTTGTTGTGGATAACTTTGTTGTTGTTCTGCATAATTTAGTTTTTGTTGTTGTTGGGCATAATTTTGTTGTTGAGGTTCTGCGTAATTTTGTTGTTGTTGTTGTTGTTGTTGTTCTTTGTATTTTGGTTCCTTTTGTTGTTTTTGTTGTTGTTGATGTTTGTACTTTGGTTTCTTTTGTTGTTGTTGTTGTTGTTGTTGCTGCTGTTTTTGGTTACAGTTTTGTTCCTGCAAATGTTGCAGCTGAAGATGTTGCTGTTTTGAGTCTTTGCTTGGAAAACTTTCCGAGCCTTCCAGCAAACCATTGGCTCTGTGGGAGTGAGTTGTATGTTGTGAGAAAAAAAGAGAAAAACAAAAGAGGAAAATGAAAAGTAGGAAGAGAAGAAGAAGGAAGAGGAAAAGAAGGAAGAGGAAAAGGAGGAAGAGGAAAAGGAAATAAGAAGTAGGAGTGGGGAGAGAAGGAGGAGGAGGAAGAAGAGAAAGAAGAAAAAAAGGAGAAGGAGGAGGAGGAGGAAGAGGAGGAGGAGAGAGAGAAGAAGGAAAAAAAGAAGGAGGAGGAGAAGGAAAAGAAGGAAAAGAAGAGAAGGAAAAGGAGGAAGAAAAGGAAAAAAAAAAAAGAGGAGAAGAGATATGATAGTTAAAAGTGTTTGCTTCAAACGTAAAACAGGTGAAAGATGCGAAGAGAGAAGTGTATTGATGACGTCAAAACTGACCTCACGAAGTCTCCCGGTTGTTGGGTCTTATCGAAGCCGAGAGGGGACTGAGATAGGGGTATGCTAGAACGGGGGAGGGGGGTGGGTTTGTCGAGGGTGGAAGGGGAGGAGGGAGACAACGGAAAGAGTTTGTCTGAGAGGGATGTTTGAGAAGCTCCAAAAGGAGTGCACGAAAGAGAGGTGCTGGGAGCCGTGGTTGAGAGGTTCAGAGGGGGAGTTGACACAGTGGTGGTGCACGAGGCGCTTTCACGTGTCATTCCAAGCGACCGTTGTGGTCGTTGTGGCTGTGGTTGTTGTGGCTGTGGTGGTTGTGGCTGTGGTGGTGGTGGCGCTTTCCCCTTCTTGCACGAGCTGAGAAAGTGAACGTTCGACAATGGAATCACAAGTTGTTGTGGCAGCATTTGCATGTTGTTGTTTGGTTGTTGCAAGTGCTTCAATTGTTGTTGCATTTGCTGTTGTATTTGCTGTTGTATCTCTTTTTGCATCTCCTGTTGTAGTTGTTGTTGTATTTGTTGGAGTTGTTGCAGAGGTTCCACTTGTTGTGTGATGACAGCTTTCTTCGTTTTTTTTGTTTTTTTGTTCGCCTCCTTTCTATCAGCCTCTCTTTTCTTGTTCGCCAGGTTCAAAGGCGCTTCAAAACCACTGACCTCATCATCTTTATCATCGTCATATTTTCCATACTCGTCGTCATCGTCATTATCACCAACATTGTCATCATCATCATCATCATCATCATCATCATCATCATCATCATCATCATCATCATCATCATCATCATCATCATCATCATCATTATTATTATTATCATCATCATCATCATTATCATCATTATCATCATCGTCGTCGTCCTCATCTTCGTCATAGTGATACTTCATATGATTGACATTTCTTCCACTATTTTCCCTTTCGTCACCACCACGCTTAGCAACGCTAGCAGCTCCATTTTCAAACTTTCCATCCTTCCGTGATTTTCCTTTTCCACCCACACCTCTCCTCTTTTTTCCACCCACACCTCCTCCCCCCTTTCTACCCACATCTTCTCCCCCTCCTCTACCCACACCTCCTCCCCCCTTTCCACCCACACCTCCTCCCCCCTTTCTACCCACACCTCCTCCCCCCTTTCCACCCACACCTCCTCCCCCCTTTCCACCCACACCTCCTCCCCCCTTTCCACCCACACCTCCTCCCCCCTTTCCACCCACACCTCCTCCCCCCTTTCTACCCACATCTTCTCCCCCCTTTCTACCCACATCTTCTCCCCCTCCTCTACCCACACCGCTTTCTTCATTCTCATTCATCTTTATGATTGACTTCCTGGGAAAGACTTTTGGAGTTCTACTCACGCCTACTCCTCCCCTTCCATCCATCACTCCTCTTCCTTCATCCATTACTCCTCCCCTTCCATCCATCACTCCTCCCCTTCCATCCATCACTCCTCTTTCTTCATCCATTACTCTTCCCCTTCCATCCATCACTCCTCTCCTTCCATCCATTACTCCTCCCCTTCCATCCATCACTCCTCCCCTTCCATCCATTACGCCTCCTCCTTCATCCATCACTCCTCCCCTTCCATCCATCACTCCTCCCCTTCCATCCATCACTCCTCCTCCTTCATCCATCATTCCTTCTCTTTCACCCATATCCCCTCCTCTTCCATCCATTACTCTTTTTCTACTATCCATCACTCCTCCTCCTCTATCCATCACTCCTCCTCCTCTATCCATTACTCCTCCTCCTTTATCCATCACTTCTGCCCTTCCATCCATCATCCCTCCTCTTTCATCCATAAATCCTCTTCTACCATCCATCACTCCTCCTCCTCCTCTATTCATTACTCCTCTTCTTCCATCCATCATTCCTCCTTCTCTGTTCATCATTTCTCCTCTTCTATCCATTACTCCTTCTCTTCTATCCATCACTCCTTCTCTTCCATTCATCATTCTCCCTCTTCTATCCATCACTCCTCCTCTTCCATCCATCATTCCTCCTCCTCTATCCATTACTCCTCCTCTTCCATCCATCATTCCTCTTCTTCCATCCATCCCTACTTCTCCCCTTTCATCCATAATCATTCCCCTTCTATTTTCTGCATACTCTTCTCTTCCACCTTCCATATCCGCTCTTCCTCTCTTCTCCACTCTCCCTTCTGCCCAGTCTTCCAGCGTGGCTCCTTTGTTGTTTCTGTTGTTCTTGTATTCTACAAAGCTGCAGACGAACTGTTGCTGCCACTTGTAGTTGTCGGCAGTGGTGGCCTGTGTTTCGTGGTGGCTACTCGAGTTGGTGGAGCCAGGTCGCTTCGAGATAAGTTTTTGAGGAGGGAAAAAGGGTTGTTTGAGAGAGAATGAAAGCTTATGAGGAGCGAAGGAGGATTGTTGAAGGGAGGAAGAGGAGGGTTGAGGGGAAGAAGAGGGTTGAGGGGAAGAGGAAGAGGAGGGTTGAGGGGAGGAGGAAGGATGTTGAAGAGAAAAGGGAGGATGTTGAGGAGAAGAAAAAAGATGTTGAAAAGAAGAAAAAAGATGTTGGGGAGGGGAAAAAAGATGTTGAGGAGGAGAAAAATGATGTTGAGGAGGAGAAAAATGATGTTGAGGAGAGGAGGAAGGGTGTTGAGGAGAGGAGGAAGGGTGGTGAGGAGAGGAGGAAGGGTGGTGGCTGTGCAGAAAAGGGTTTGCTCCAGGCACCGAAGTTTTGCACAGGACTGAGAGCTGAGACCTGCTGATGACCGTAAGTTCCTTGTTACCTCTGAAGACTCTTGCAGTGGTCTGTTTGTTGCTTGAGTGTTGTTGTTGTTGTTGTTGTTGCTTGTTGCTTGAGTGTTGTTGTTTTTTTTTTGAACGTTGTTGTTGCTTGTTGTTATTAGACTGTTGTTGTTGTTGTTGTTGTTGTTGTTGTTGTTGTTGTTTGTTGGTGGACCGTTGTGGTTGTTGTTGATTGTTGTAACACTGTTGTTGTTGTTGTATGTTGTTTGAATTTTGTTGTTGTTGTTGTTGTTGTATATTTTTTAAAACTTGTTGTTGTTGTTGTATGTTGTTTGAAGCTTGTTGTTGTTGTTGTATATTGTTTGAAATTTGTTGTGTTTTTTCGCTATAAGCTTCAAGCCCCTTGAACGACTTCCAATTCGTGGTTGCTCCTTTCCCCGGGTCTTCCTGGGCACATATGTTTGCAGTGGAGTGTTGTGATGTTGTTGTGGAATATTCTGTTGTTGTGGAATGTTGTGGCTTTGTTGCGGAATGTTGTGACTTTGTTGTGGAATGTTGTGACTTTGTTGTGGAATGTTGTGGCTTTGTTGTGGAATGTTGTGGCTTTGTTGTGGAATGTTGTTGTGTTGCTAGGCAACGTTTTGGGGCCTTGTGAGAGAGGGTTGATGGAGGAAGCTTTTTTTTGAGTTTTGCTTTCTGCGCCTGTTTCAGTCTGGTCTTCTTCAGTTGAAGAGGCCTCCTAATGAACCTTTTGACTGTTTTTTCCTCCAACAGCTGCTGTTGCTGCTGCTGTTGCTGCTTCTGTTGCTGCTGTTGTTGCTGCTGCTGTTGCTGCTTTTGTTGCTGTTTCTGTTGCTGGGGCTGTTGCAATGGTTGCTGCTGCTGTTGCTGGGGTTGTTGCGATGGTTGTTGCGAAAGTTGTGGTTCTTGATACTGTGAGATTTTAAAAAATTGTTGCTGTTGTTGTGAAGTTTTTTGTTGTTGATGTTGTTGTTGATGTTGTTGGTCCAAAGTTTGTTTCACTTGGTAAAGAGGTGATTGGGGTGGTTGCTTTTCTTGGGGGTGGTTGTTGTGGATTTGTTGCAGAGGTGAGTTGTTGTTGTTGTGGAGTTGTTGTAGCTGGTGTAGTTGATGTTGAAAAAGTTGTTGTTTCGGAAATTGTTTGAGAGATTGTTGTTGTTGATTTTGTTGAAATGGAAGGTGTTGCAATTGTTGGCTTATTGTTGTTGGGGTTGTTGTTTGTATCTCTTGAGGAAATACTGTTGGGTATTCAGCTTTTTGTTGTTGCCGCTGTTGTTGTTGGTGGTTTTCATGTTGTCCTTCTTGTTGATGTTGTTTTAGTTGTTGATGTTGTTGTTGATGTTGTTGTTGATGTGGATGTTGTTGTTGATGTTGTTGTTGATTTTTTAGTGGTTGTTTTT
>OX387259.1:1196030-1203530 GCA_947562095.1 Branchellion lobata | reverse complement strand
TCACTTGTTCTTTGTGAGTTTCCTCTTGTTCTCACTTGTTCTTTGTGAGTTTCCTCTTGTTCTCACTTGTTCTTTGTGAGTTTCTTTTTGTTCTCAGTTGTTCTTTGTAAGTTTCCTCTTGTTCTCACTTGTTCTTTGTAAGTTTCCTCTTGTTCTCACTTGTTCTTCTTATTATTGTTATTCTTTTTTATTAATTCAGTTATTCTTTGTTATTCCTTTCAGTGATTCTTTGTTATTAATTCAGTTATTCTTTGTTATCCTCAACTATCCTTCTCCAGTTTATCTTCATTTAAGACTGCCTTCATCTCCTTGCGGTCTTCAAGGCCTCTCCCACCACTCCTGCCCTACCAAAGACTTTGAGAGGCCTTCTGCCGTGTCCTTGGAGTCACCGATGTTGTTGTATGGAGTTGTTTTGTATTTGTATGGGGTTGTTTTGTATTTGTATGGGGTTGTTTTGTATTTGTATGGGGTTGTTTGTATTTGTATGGGGTTGTTTGTATTTGTATGGGGTTGTTTCGTCTTTGTATGGGGTTGTTTTGTATTTGTATGGGGTTGTTTGTATTTGTATGGGGTTGTTTTGTATTTGTATGGAGTTGTTTTGTATTTGTATGGAGTTGTTTTGTATTTGTATGGGGTTGTTTTGTATTTGTATGGGGTTGTTTTGTATTTGTATGGGGTTGTTTTGTATTTGTATGGGGTTGTTTTGTATTTGTATGGGGTTGTTTTGTATTTGTATGGGGTTGTTTTGTATTTGTATGGAGTTGTTTCGTATTTGTATGGAGTTGTTTCGTATTTGTATAAAGTTGTTTTATATTTGTATAAAGTTGTTTTATATTTGTATGGGGTTGTATTATTTTTATGAGGTTGTTTTTGTTTTTATGAGGTTGTTTTTGTTTTTATGAGGTTGTATTATTTTTATGAGGTTGTTTTATTTTTATGAGGTTGTTTTAGCGATCTTTTTTCAACTGTTCTCGAGGACTTGAGTGCTTTTTCGTAGTGTTACCTTGAGCTAGTCACCAACGTTCCAACTAAAGGCGCAGAGTTCAAAACTCGCTTCCACTATGGTGTTCGTGCAGAAGTCAAAAGGCGCAGTGTGGGGTGTTCAGAGGTTCGAAATGGGCAGTCGGCACTAGATAAATTTGTGGGTTACCAGCTGATCTTGAAGGTTTCAAGCTTCAGTGTGGTCCATTGGGAAGGTTTGGTGGAGGTGATGATACAGTTTGTGTTGAAGTTCATTAGACGATTGTCTGAGTAAGACTCTATAACAATTAATAATATTATTACGTTGTATTATAGTATAATGTTATGAAATTGTATTGTGGTGTAATGTATGATAATACAACCTTTATTGAGTTGGTGATGTTGCAATATTTTTGTCTTATTTATGTATTTGTTTGTTTATGACTGATCAATGGATTGAAAGTAAACAAACTATTGAAAATAAATGATAAAAAGCTAAACATTGCATTAATAGTTCAACTATCGCTTAAAAATGACGCACACTTAACAAATAATTCATTTAACGCCACTATAATAATATTCGTATTTGTATTTTATTGTATTGTATTGTTTTGTATTTGTATTTTTATTCTATTGTATTGTATTTGTATTTTATTGTATTGTATTGTATTGTATTTTATTGTATTGTATTGTATTGTATTTTATTGTATTGTATTGTATTGTATTGTATTGTATTGTATTGTATTGTATTGTATTCAATTTGTTATGATACAATTACGACACATCTGTTTAGTTTGCATTATTTTTAAAGTATTCTGTCTTCCAGTATGCCTTCCAAGAGTTTCAAACTCCCACAGACTACAGGTGACTATGGGCCATAAACGTCATTACTCTAATCTAATCAAGACATTTGTAACGCGTCCTTTAGCACTATGTTCAAAGGCGCTCAATTAGCGACGTGAGAAATGGTGCGGAAGTCAATGCACCTGAACGCCTCATCCATCAACAGGCCTCATCCATCAACGGGCCTCATCCATCAACGGGCCTCATCCATCAACGGGCCTCACACGAAACTCTGAAAATCAGTTACAAAGTGATTAATGAAGGCAGTTTGATTTTAACTTTTTTTCAGTACTGTGTTGTTAAGTAAAGAAGCATGATTTCAATTATATATTAAGCATAACTGTTCAGTACTATCAGAAGTATGATCGGATTTATCCCTTGATCTTCAAGTCCTCGAAACTCTACTCTATGATAATATTCGTGTTTGTATTGTATTGTATTGTATTGTATTGTATTGTATTGTACTGTATTTTATTGTATTGTATTGTATTGTATTGTATTGTACTGTATTGTATTGTATTGTATTGTATTGTATTGTATTAATTAACGTATGCGTCATCCATGAGTGGATTTCTTCGTCACTGTCATCCCGACACAAGATGAATGACTTAAAAATGAATCTTATGTACCTAAAAATGTTTTTTTTTGAATTGCATTGAAAACAATAGAAAATTAAGTCATTTAAATTTTATTTTTACTAAATATTTGAAAAATTAAATTTAAACAAAAACAAAACGGAGATTGTTTTCAAAACTTAAGATTAATAAAATAAATAAAAAAATCGATTGATTTTTTTTAATTTCTTTAAATTCTCCGCTTCATTTGGCGTTCGTCATAACGTCTTTGGTGTGCGCCTTGTCTTTTTTCTTGAAGCTTTTCAACAAAATCTTCTACAAAGAAATTATATTATTAATTAAGAATTGAATTGTATAAATAATTATAAAATATTGCGACTTTTGAACAGTTTAATCAGCGCTATACAAATGACTTGATTAGATTAGACTCTGGGCTAACAAAATACTACGGTATGAACTTGTAGTGGGAAGGTGTAGAAATCGTGTAACTAGAGTTATTTGTAATTGGTTAAGAAAGCTTCACAGAAGTTGGAATTCATTTTTTATAAAAAGCTGCACAGATTTGAAAGATCCTGGCCGAAGGTACAAAACATGAGCAGAAAAGGAGAAAAATGAGCAGAGATAATCGACTTTACGAACACAAGACAAGCTTCAAAAATAATTTCTTTCTTTTTTTAGTTCAATTGTTCGCAGTGTTTTGTACCATTTCCAACGTATGTCTGGACTTGATCTAAAAGACTACAAAAAAAAGAAAAAAGGAAAAAAGTGACTAACATTGATTAGCGATATCTTTAACTTACAAATACTATAATAGTGAATTTATTCTGCTAAACTCGTCGTCCAAATGCATATTTTTCCAAAAGTAACTTGAAAAAAAAAAACTGAGTAGTGAACTAAGAAAACAATTAAATAAGTTCAACAGAAATGGAAGACTAACGTGATAATCATAATATTGCTTTGAAAAATTTATTTCGGTAAACTTAGGCATCGAAAATCCTCTCCCGACAGCTTTATACGACCTCTCAGCAGGTTTTTCACTTTCAAAATCCGACATATCTCTAGATTGAAACCAAGTCACATTTAAAAGTGAAAATTTCAATAATTTATGAACAAATTATTATTTTTTTAGTTAGATAAAACATCGAAAAAGTATTGTTATGATAGAAAAATGTAGTAAAATTTTTTGACATTTGTAATAAAAGAAAACTTAAAGAGCACAAACCCATCTATGGTAGGCGCTAGTTCATTGTTTGCAAAAATATTTAACTGCGGGGTCTTCGCAAACTTTAAGGCGACAATTATTCAAAAATCACGTAAAGTCTTCTTACAAGGCATACGACTGTAACAAAATTTACAGTATGCCTCCAACTAAAAGAAAATCTAATCAAGCTTCCAAAAGAAAGGGTAAAAAGAATAAGGTTAAAGAGGAAGAATTTTCAGATGGTTTTGAAAGTCCAATTAGCGAGCACCACGAAGATTTATATGACAACAGTGGAAGTGATTCCAATCTAGCCAATGCCGGAGACCAACATGAAGCCATTGTGGGTACATCACCATGCACTATAAAATTTCCTTTTTGATTTCCTATTTTCAAAAAAAATTCTATTTGGTACCATGACTCAAATTTCAAAGATTTTGTCGCTCAATCAAAACGTCAACCGGTGTTGATTTGTTTTTGAGTTATTTTTCTCCAATGCATGATCACCAGCTACTGGAGGGGGACAATGTGACGGGGGAGGTGTTGATATCGGGAGGCTACGACTGGGAAGGAATGGGCAAAAAGAGCAAACAAAAAACATGTTTGTGTGTTTTACTTAGTCCTTCTTATAGCGCCTTTTACGTCGACCTCACAAGTCGTTATCAGAAGAATTTCGTCGTTCAAACGTCCGCATCAGTTTACTTTCTTTCTTTCTTTATTTTCAATTTTTCCAATCTGCACCACTGCTTCCTCCCAGCCACGGGTCAGTGTCTGTATGGGCCTCACAGATTGGCATCCTTCAAAGACAAGTCCATACGAAGCATTGTGGCGGGTGAGTGAACCAATTATAATCAATTTTACTTCAATATTTATTGATAATTATCTATTTATTATCATTGTCACTCATGATGAGCTCAAGTCTATTCGAGATGACTTGGAACTGTCAAACAACCCTCAAACTGTGTCCAGGAACCTTAACAATTACTTTCACCATCACTCCACCACTGTTCCACCATCACTCCACCACTGTTCCACCATCATTCCACCACTGTTCCACTATCATTCCACCACTGTTCCACCATCACTCCACCACTGTTCCACTATCACTCCACCACTGTTCCACCATCACTCCACCACTGTTCCACCATCATTCCACCACTGTTCCACCATCATTCCACCACTGTTCCACCATCATTCCACCACTGTTCCACCATCATTCCACCACTGTTCCACTATCACTCCACCACTGTTCCACCATCATTCCACCACTGTTCCACCATCATTCCACCACTGTTCCACCATCACTCCACCACTGTTCCACCATCACTCCACCACTGTTCTACCATCACTCCACCACTGTTCCACTATCACTCCACCACTGTTCCACCATCATTCCACCACTGTTCCACCATCATTCCACCACTGCTCCACCATCATTCCACCACTGTTCCACCATCATTCCACCACTGTTCCACCATCATTCCACCACTGCTCCACCATCATTCCACCACTGTTCCACCATCATTCCACCACTGTTCCACCATCATTCCACCACTGCTCCACCATCATTCCACCACTGTTCCACCATCATTCCACCACTGTTCCACTATCACTCCACCACTGTTCCACCATCACTCCACCACTGTTCCACCATCATTCCACCACTGTTCCACTATCACTCCACCACTGTTCCACTATCACTCCACCACTGTTCCACCATCATTCCACCACTGTTCCACTATCACTCCACCACTGTTCCACCATCACTCCACCACTGTTCCACCATCATTCCACCACTGTTCCACCATCACTCCACCACTGTTCCACCATCATTCCACCACTGTTCCACCATCATTCCACCACTGCTCCACCATCACTCCACCACTGTTCCACCATCATTCCACCACTGTTCCACCATCATTCCACCACTGCTCCACCATCATTCCACCACTGTTCCACCATCACTCCACCACTGTTCCACCATCATTCCACCACTGTTCCACCATCATTCCACCACTGTTCCACTATCACTCCACCACTGTTCCACCATCACTCCACCACTGTTCCACCATCATTCCACCACTGTTCCACTATCATTCCACCACTGTTCCACCATCACTCCACCACTGTTCCACCATCATTCCACCACTGTTCCACTATCATTCCACCACTGTTCCACCATCACTCCACCACTGTTCCACCATCATTCCACCACTGTTCCACCATCATTCCACCACTGCTCCACCATCATTCCACCACTGTTCCACCATCATTCCACCACTGTTCCACCATCATTCCACCACTGCTCCACCATCACTCCACCACTGTTCCACCATCATTCCACCACTGTTCCACCATCATTCCACCACTGTTCCACCATCATTCCACCACTGTTCCACCATCACTCCACCACTGTTCCACCATCATTCCACCACTGTTCCACCATCATTCCACCACTGTTCCACCATCACTCCACCACTGTTCCACCATCACTCCACCACTGTTCCACCATCATTCCACCACTGTTCCACTATCACTCTACCACTGTTCCACCATCACTCCACCATCATTTCACCATGTTTCACTACGCAACCACCATAAAACCACCACCTTTCAGGCTGCATGGGACATCACAGCTTTGTCATCACCCATGACAGACAACTCTTTGCATGGGGTTTGTTGGCTTGCTTCCATCTCATAGAAACTATTCACAATACAAATTATTTTTTGTTTCAATCAAACATGACTTACTTTTCAACTACATATGACCTATTTTTCTACCACATACACACACACACACACACACACACACACACACACACACACACACACACACACACACACACACATGACCTACTTTCCAACCATATGCACGTGACTTGCTTTCCTACCAAAAACATGACCTACTTTTCAACCACACATACCTAACCTACTTTCCCACCACACACACACACACACACACACACACACACACACACGACTTACTTTCCCGCCAAACACCTTTTTGAACCCAATGGAATGTACATTGAGTGACAATGGTGGTGGAGTGTTGCAGACAAGCTTCTTCCCGCAGGCAGGAATGACCAAGGCCAGCTGGGATTGGGCGACTGCACCACTAGGAACACGCCCACCCCAGTCTCCACCTTCCAAAACGTCGTCATCGTCATGGTCGCCTGTGGCAAGTCACACTCTCTCTTCCTCACCCGTCAGTCGTTTGTCACTTCCCTAAGCCTACTGACAACTTCATTTGATGACTCACTTTAATACTGAATTTAATTTAATTTTTAATAAATTAAGCATATATAATAGATTAATTGTTAATTGACCCGAGGTTTTAATGACCCAATTAACTAATTATCAAAAGTTGATTAAATTTAATTACTGTTCTATCAAATAATCATTTAAATTGAAGAACCCAACGTCGCTTATAAAAGAATTTAACGGAAATCTATGATGATGATGATGATGATGATGATGATGATGATGACGATGATGATGATGATGATGATGATGATGATGATGATGATGGTGATGATGATGATGATGCTGATGATGATGATGATGGTGATGATGATGATGCTGATGATGATGAGGATGATGCTGATGATGAGGATGATGATGATGATGATGCTGATGATGATGATGATGATGATGATGATGATGATCATGCTGATGATGATGATGAGGATGATGATGATGAGGATGATGCTGATGATGATGATGATGATGATGATGATGATGATGATGATGATGAGGGTGATGATGATGAGGACCACCCGCAGAGCATGGGGAGGTCCATGGGGCGGGCAACAACACGTCAGGACAGCTGGGCATTGGCAGGGTGGGAGCTGCAGTCAACAAGCCATCTCGGGTTCGAGTGCTGCTTGTCCTAATATCTCCAAATGTTTCTATATATTTTGCTCC
>OX387259.1:1188530-1191030 GCA_947562095.1 Branchellion lobata | reverse complement strand
TGTGTTTTGATCAAGTGCCTTGTTGACAACTGTGGCTTTTATGCCGCCTTCGGAGGAAGAAAGAGACCTCCTGAGAGTTCCTCCATCTTTGAAGCTGTTGTGGAAGTACATCATTGTTTCTTTCTTTCTCAAAAAAATGCTTTCAATGGTAACTAAATAAGCAAGTTATAAATTCAGCAATCTTTAGGATTAGGGTTCAACTAAACTTGATAGTATAAACAACTCATTTGAAAAATTTGGCTTATTGAATCATTATGTCAGCATGAATATCCACTTCTGAATCCCTGCAAGCATGCACATTACTTCTCCCACCCTGACCAGGTCGTCTGCACAGGCATGTGTGATGCATGGCCTGACGTGAGGCTCCCAGCCTGCATGGCAGCTCGAGCACTGCTTCTCACCTCCTCCACTGACTCCGAAGGTGTAAACCAATCACTCCTCGTACACCTCCTCCCCTTCCTCTGCTTCAACAGGTCCGCAATATATTCACTTTCATCTTGTTATAACAATGATGAGTGTTATATCAGTGTTATTTACTTTTGTTCCATATTCACACTACCACAAAAAAATCCGTCCCATAAACATCACAAATCACCACAAGCCACTACTACCCAAGCCACCACCACCACAAGCTACTACCACCGCAAGCCACTACTACCACAAGCCACCTCCACCACAAGCTTCTACCACCACAAGCCACTACTACCACAAAAAATCATAATTTACTACCCCCATTATAAACACCACTAAAATCCACCATCACAAGCCACACCACTACACCACCACAAGCCCCCACCAGCACAAACCACCACCACCACCACAAGGCACCACCACCACAGGTACAGCCGTGCAGAGGGGCTGCAGAGGTACAGTCAGGAGACGTGGGTGTTGGTGACGGGGGGACGAGGGCAGGAGTTGATCGAAGGCAACTTCTCTGTGGTGATGCAGCACTACTTGCGCATGCTACAGAGCGCAGCAGACGAGTGTCGAGAGGTGGCTTGCCACTGCATCTCGGAGTGTGTCAGGAAACTCAACAGGACCATCACCGCTCCGGTTGTGCCGCAAGTCTTGGTGGCTCTTGGATGTGAGGAGCAAGTAGGAGGGGGAGGGAAGATGGAGGGAGGAAGGGAGGAATGCAAAACGGAAGAGGAGGAGGAAGACGAAAAGAGAGAGAAGGAGAGAGAGAAGGAGAGAGAGAAAAAAGAAGAGAAGGATGAAAAAAAAGAGAAAAACAAAGAGGTGGTCAGTTTTTTGGAGTCGATGAGAGGGAGAGGAGTGTTTGAGTCGCACTCTGCCTCCCTGCAGCTGGCCGCTTGTGCCCTCGTCAGGAACCTCCTTCACTCTTTCCCCCTCCTCTCGAGGCGCTTCTTGCATGACCTCTCTAAGGTGTGTGCCGTCCATCCATCCACTCTTCCATCCATTCATCACTCCATTCATCCATCCACTCCTATATCTATCTATCCACTTTTCTATCCATCCATCACTCCATCCATTCATCCAACCCCTACTTAATCCATCCATTCATACACTTCTCCATCCATTCATCCACTCTCCCATCCATTTGCAATGACATAATCGCCATTATCACCGCCACCACAGACGATGTTGCGGCTACAACAGCAGACGATCAGGGAGGTAGCGCAGGAGGGGTGTGGTGTGCTTGGTGTTCTCTACCTTTCCTCCCGGGACCCCCTTCTACTCAGCCACATGCTTCTACACATCAGCACCAAGCTGAACGCTGTGAGAAGCGCCTATGGTGGTGGCAGTGGTGGTGGTGGTGGTGGTGGTGGTGGTGGTGGTGGTGGTGGTGGTGGTGGTGGTGGTGGCGGCGGTGGCGGCGGTGGCGCGGAGGAGGGTGTTGCGTTGGGAAGGAAGGAGTTTGGTGGACTTGATGCGGGAGGTGACAAGGGAAGCATTGGAAGCGATGGGGAGGAGGAAAAGAACAAAGTCAACATTGGTGATAATACAAACGAAGACAATGGACCTCACAATAGAAGGCTGATTGCTGGGGGTCTTAAAGCCCTTCGGATAGAGACGGTAAGCCAGCTGTCTGAGGGAGGGGTGACGGAGGGCGAGGGGGTGGTGGTGCATGGAGGAATTGTGGTGCATGGAGGAATGGTGATGGTGGAGGAGGGAGGGGTGAAGGAGCAGTTGGAGGCTTGGCAGGAGGCAGAAGGAGGAGTTTACTTGATGGGAGTGTTGAGCAGCTTGGAAGCACCGGAAGTGGATGAGCAGCTGCTTCGGCTGCTGCCTCTGCTGGCGGATTCTCTCTCGGTCAAGGGCTACCGCGACAGAAGCAGCTACGTCAGCAGCGTGCTCAAGCAGCTCCCCCAGCTGCTGGCCAACAAGCAGGTGGCCAAGCGACACGTACACCTCTTCTTCCCCGCCATCAACGACTTCCATCTACCCACCGCCTCCTCTTCTTCTTCTTTAAGCGCCTCCAGCGAGGCATCCACCTGCCTGGAGAAGCTGTCAAGCGTGGTGGGTGCCATGGTGATGA
>OX387259.1:1178530-1183530 GCA_947562095.1 Branchellion lobata | reverse complement strand
ACGAGAGCATGCATTTTCTTTCCTCTTCCTCTTTCCTCCCTTCCTTCCTTCCTCCTGCAGCTTCCTCTTAGCAGCAGCTTCCTTAACAACGCCACCACCACCACCGCCACCAGCAGCAGCAGCAGCAGGTGCAGCCGCTACCATAGCGTCCTTAGCAACCAGGCTGTCCTTGACGGCGGCCATTTCGAGGAGGATTGCCTCGACCTGCTCGGGGCAGATAGGGGGCGCATCCGGGTGGGTGGTGCAGGTGGGGGAGCCGTCATTGAGGTAGGAAAGGTGGTGTGGGAAGTGGTGGAGGCAGAAGGCGTTGGGGCAACGACTGCACTGGTGCGTGCTCGAGCGACCACAAATGCCACAGTGGTGCCAAGGACACAACCACACTCCTGTGTGGTGAGGTGTGGTGTGGTGAGATGAGGTGGGGTGTAGTGAGATGAGGTGTGGTGAGATGTGGCGTGGTGAGGTATATTGTGGTTCAGTGTGATATGAGGTGGTGTGGTGTAGTACAGTGTGGTTTATGATGTGTCTTGATGTTGCGTGATCTCAGGTAGGATTGAGTGAAGAGGACTGGTGAAGAGGGAGAAGGTTGGAGGGATGGAGAAAAAATGAATTGAAAGGATGGGAAAGTTGGAAGGATGGGGAGGGTGGAAGGATGGGATGGATTGAATTAAAAGGATGAAAGATGAGATTGGAAGAAGGGATAGGGCTGGGAGGAGTAGGAGGGTGGGTGGGGATAGAGGGAATATTGGCTTGGAGAGGAATGGTAGGAAAGAGGCTGTTTCTCACCATGAGGAAGTCTGGAGATTTGGAGGCAGGAGGCGTGGTACACCTTGGAACAGCGCACCTTGTCACAGTGCAACAACACCCCCCTTCCCATCCTCTTCCTCTTCCTGTCCCCATCAACACCCCCATCTACACCCCCATCTGCACCACCATCTACACCACCTCCCATACCACCTTCTACAGTTTTAAATGAAGCATCTAAATTTTTCTTTTTCTCATTATTATCAACTATACTATTTGTTCGATTATCATTATTATTATTATTATTATTATTATTATTATTATTATTATTATTATTATTATTATTATTATTATTATTATTATTATTATTATTATTATTATTATTATTATTATTATTATTATTATTATTATTATGAGTAGCCGGAGTGTGGGTGTTGGAAGCAAGAGCACCCGCCCAACTGGAGACACCAACCACCAAACCCTCACCCTCACCACTTCCTCCTTCCTTCTTGCCTTCGTCTTCCTCACCATCATCATCATCATCATCTTCAGCACCCTTATCATCTATGACTAGAGCCTTTTTATTATCATTTTCATTTCTATCACCATCATCATCATCATCATCATCATCATCGTCATCATCGTCGTCGTCATCAACATCACCATCCTCATCCTCATCCTCATCATCATCCTCATCATCATCATCAACTATTTCGCCATCCTCAATTTCATTTTTCATATTTTCTTCTATTTTTTCAGAAACATTATTATTATTATTGTTATTATTATTATTATTATTATTATTATTATTATTAATACTACTACAAGCACCACCATCATCACCTTTGTTATTTACAATCACACTTAAATTTCCATTGATGATGTCAGCAGACGTCTCAGAGCCTTCCACCACCCTCCCTCCTTCCACCACCCTCCCTCCTTCCACCCCCCTCCCTCCTTCCACCACCCTCCCTCCTTCCACCACCCCCTCTCCTTCCACCCCCCTCCCTCCTTCCACCACCCTCCCTCCTTCCACCCCCCTATCCACCACTCCACCACACATCCTCCCCAATGAACAGCCAAAAACATCGGCATCGTCATCCTTGTCCTCCTTCTTGTCCTCCTCTTTGTCCTCCTTCTTGTCCTCCTCTTTGTCCTCCTCTTTGTCCTCCATCTTGTCCTCCTCTTTGTCTTTCTCTTTGTCCTTCTCTTTGTCCTCCTCTTTGTCCTCCTCCTTGTCCTCCTCCTTGCCCTTCTGTGTCCTGCTCTTATTGTTCTCAAACACTTCTTCAATTTTCTTTCCTCCTTCACTCTTCCCTTCCATCCTTCCTCCATCAAACTGCCTTTTCTTCTCACCCGCTGCATCCTGACTTCTGAAACCACTACCATTAACACCACCACCACCACCGCCACCATCAACACCACCGTCACTACTATCAACACCACCACTACTACTACCAACACCACCACCGCCACCGCCACCATCAACACCACCGCCACTACTACCAACACCACCACTACTATCAACACCACCACCAGCCTCACCACCATCATAACACTCTGTCGCAATAATCATTTCATCACACTCGTCCACTCCTACCTCCTTCAGCCCTCCTTCCTTTATTTCACTCACCAAAAACTCTCTCACTAGCCCATCATCATCAACACCACCCCGATCCTCCTCCTCTTCTTCTTCCTCCTCCTCATCTCCTCCAGACACAGGCAACTCAGGGCAATCTTCATCTCCACTGCAACCACACCAAAAGCACTTTTCCTCGTGTATGCCGGGCAGTGAAACACCTGTGCATTGTGTATGTGTGTGCATGGTGCATGCATGGTGGTGCATGCGTGGATGGTGGTGATAACTTGTGGATATTGAATGGTTCACGGAACGATTTACAATGAAATATTACAGCACCTCTCCACAACCAACCATGTGACCATCCCTCAACCAATCAGAGCACCTTGGAGGAGAGGTTTGAAGATGAGGGTCGACACCACAGAGTCGGGTCGTCTGCGTCGAGACAGCTTGAGGAGGCTCGAGTAGGAGGTGTTGTTGTCATTTTCGTCATTGTTGTTGTTGTTGTCAGTGTTGCTGTTGTTGCCGAGTCGTTGTTGCAGTTGTTGCAGAGCCAACAAGGCTGGTGCGTACTTGGAACACGATTTTGCACCTTTGCTACCAGCATCATCATCATCACCACCATCATCTTCATCGTCGTCGTCGTCGTCTTCTTCACCACCTCCTCCACGTGCCACAGCCTCCTCCACTCCTCCTTGTCCATCCACGCCACCAACACCCACCCCCCTTACACTCTCTTCAACTTCCTCCGTTTTTTCACCATCCTTCTCTCTTGTAACCTCACCATCCTCTTTCCTTCCACCTTCCCCATCCTCCTCTCTTTTATCTTCACCCTCTTCCCTCCTTTCATCACCACCATCCTCCTTCCTTCCATCTCCTCCTTTAGCGGCAGGCGACACCTTCGCATTCTTCGTCTCACCACCACTACCATCGTCTTCCTCCTCGCCATCTTCACGCTTGACCACCTTTTTCCTGTTCCTCAGAGCTTTGGCGGGCGGTTTTGGAGACGCTGGTGAGATTTTGGTGGCTCGAGGTGGCGAAGTCTTGGGAGCCCGTGGTGGTGGTGGTGGTGGCGAAGTGGTGGCAGTCTTGTCAGCTGCTCGCTTGGAGAGCAGTCTCTTCTTGGGTGGCCTCTCCTTCTTGGAGCTTCCATTCTTCTTGTCACCTTCTCCTTCCGCCTTCTTCTCCCTACCCTTGATAGCGCTCTTGCCCACACCTCCGCCCATCTGCTTCACTTGCTCGTACAGAGACAATGCTTCTTTCAGAGCTGTGTTGTGCAATGCTCATCATTGAAGTGACACACGCACACACACGCGCGCGCGCACGCACGCACGCACGCACGCACACACACATACACACACACACACGCACACACACACACGCACACACACACACACACACACACACACACACACACACACACACACACACACACACACACACACACACACACACACACACACACACACACACACACACACACACACACACACACACACACACACACACACACACACACACACACACACACACACACACACACACACACACACACACACACACACACACACACACACACACACACACACACACACACACACACACACACACACACACACACACACACACACACACACACACACACACGCACACACCCTTATCAAAGATCTTTCCTCCAGACTTCTTTTGAGCCTCTCTGTGGCATTTGTCTCCTCTCTTGAAGGGCACCACTCTGTGTGGGTAGAAGTGTGTGGTGTGGTGAGGTGTGGTGTGGTGTGGTGTGATGTGGTGTGGTGTGGTGTGGTGAAGTGTGGTGTGGTGTGGCGTAGTGTGGTGGTGTGGTGTAGTGTGGTGTGATGTGGTGTAGTGTGGTGTTGTGTTGTGTGGTGTGGTGTTTTGTGGGGTGAAGAAGTTCCCCCACTTCATCCACCAAAACATCACTGACCCCCCATTCTCTGTCCACCCCCACCCCTACCTCCACCCCACATTCAACCCTATCTTCCACCCTACATCCACATCTATCTTCCACCCTACATCCACCCACCCCCTCCCACCTGCCCCTGTTGAGCCACAGGTAGTCGTGGGAGCCGAAGAAGAGGACGGGAAAGTCTCCCACGCCATGTTGCAGCTGCTTAATGTTGTGTGGCACCTCGTAAGGCCAGTATATCTGCGCTGGCCACCACCTGTGGCAATGGGTGGCGGTGGTGGAATGGTGTGGTGAAAGGATAGTGGAAGATGGTGGTGGAAATGGTGTGGTGGAGAAGCTGTAGTAAAACGGTGGTTGTGAAAATTGTGGTTGAGAGTGGTGGTAGAAGTGGTGGTGGTGGTGGAAGAAAGGTGGAAGAGTGAGTGGTGGTAGGAAGGTGGAGGAGTGAGTGGTGGTAGGAAGGTGGAGGAGTGAGTGGTGGAAGGAAGGTGGAGGAGTGAGTGGTGGAAGGAAGGTGGAGGAGTGAGTGGTGGTAGGAAGGTGGAGGAGTGAGTGGTGGTAGGAAGGTGGAGGAGTGAGTGGTGGAAGGAAGGTGGAGGAGTGAGTGGTGGAAGGAAGGTGGAGGAGTGAGTGGTGGTAGGAAGGTGGAGGAGTGAGTGGTGGAAGGAAGGTGGAGGAGTGAGTGGTGGAAGGAAGGTGGAGGAGTGAGTGGTGGAAGGAAGGTGGAGGAGTGAGTGGTGGAAGGAAGGTGGA
>OX387259.1:1168530-1173530 GCA_947562095.1 Branchellion lobata | reverse complement strand
GTTGACTGGAGAGGCGGGACTATGACTGTTTGATGACTCATCGGTGAGGTTCGAGGGTCGTGATTGGACGGCCCGTTTTTCCATCAACTGCTTCTTGAGTTCGGCGTTCGTTTTGGCTCGACCGGTTTTTGGACGAGTGGGTGAGGGTTGTGGGTGGTTGTAGGCGGAGATGGGGGGAGATGGGGTGTTGCCGTGAAGGACCTGCATGGCAGAGGAGAGAGGCATGGAAGGAGAGTTGGAAAGGGGAGATTGTTGGTGGTGTTGTTGCTGCTGCTGGTGGTGGTGGTTGGAATTGTTGTTGTTGTTGTTGGAGTTCGGTTGTTGTTGTTGTTGGAGTTGTTGCTTGAGTGGTGGCGAGAGGTGTCCAGAGAATGAATTCTTGAAGGTGGAATACATTTGCTCCTGCATTTGAGAAAGAGGTGTCTGTTGTTGGTGTTGTTGTTGTTGGTGGTGGTTCATGAAAAAATGCGCTTGTTGTTGTTGTTGTTGTTGCAGTTGATGCGACTGGAAGTCCGAAGGAGAAGGAAAGAGAATCTTGGAAAGGTGTGGCGTTGCTTGCGCCGATCTTTTAACTTCATTGTTGTTGCTGTTGCTGCTACCATTGTTGTTGTTGTTGTTGTCTTGGTTACCATCAATGTTGCTTGTTGATTTGGCGTTAGTATTTTGTTCGTCAACGTAAAAGTCATTGTTGACGTTTGAAAGTCTTGAAAAGTTGGTGGACTCATAAAGCATTTGATTTGAAAAAAAATGCTGTTGAGAAAATTGTTGCTGTTGTTGTCGTTGTGTTGGCGGGAAGTGTTGTTGTTGTTGTTGTTGTTGTCTGTAATGGTCTCTGTGATGTTGTTGTTGTGCTAAGTGTTGTTGATAAGATAGGGGGTCAAAAGAGTGTGGTGGTGGAGGAAGTGGAGTTGTCTTGAAGTGTTGATGCAAGTCTTTGCGGTGTTTTAGAAAAGATTGTTGTTGTTGTTGTTGTTGTTGTAGATCAAAATGCTGGAAGTCTTTTTGTTGTTTCAAGAAGGGCTGTTGTTGCTCTTGTTGAGGGTGGTGTTGAGAGGGCGGTTGGTGTGCTTGATGCGGCAAATGATGCAGTTGCTGAGTATGTTGTTGTTCTAAATGATGTGGTGGTGGTTGTTGTTGTTGTTCTATATGGTGTGGTGGTGGTTGTTCTAAATGATGTGGTGGCTGTTGTTCTAAATGATGTGGTGGTTGTTGTTCTAAATGATGTGGTGGTTGTTGTTCTAAATGGTGTGGTGGTTGTTGTTGTTGTTCTAAATGGTGTGGTGGTGGTTGTTGTTCTAAATGGTGTGGTGGTGGTTGTTGGGAATGTTGTGGTTGATGTGGAGATTGTGAGTGTTGGTTGAGGGGTTGGTGAGGAGAGTTCAGGTGTTGATGAGGTGAATTGGGATGTTGGTGTGGGAGTGAAAGTGAGTGATGAAGTGGTGGTGGCAGTGGGTGGTGAGAAGATAGGGGTTGTGGGTTATGGGTGAATGTGGGTTGTGAGTTGTGGGAGGGTGTGGGTTGCGAATGGTGTGAAGAAATTTTCTGTTTTTGTTGCTGTTGAAGCACTTCTTGATCTCGTCTGATCTTCACCTTGATGGGGGCAGGAGCCATTTCAGATTTTGCATGGTGGTGGTGGGGTGAATGAGGTTGGTGAATGGCTTCATGATGGTTGGGTGAATGAGGTTGGTGAATGGGATCATGGTGGTGGGAAGGAAAAGATGGGCTGTTGCTTTGATTTTTGTTGAGAGGGGCATGGCGGTGGAGGTGGTTCCAGGTGTTGGAGATGAGTTGCGAGGCACCCTGAGGAAAGTCATGGAGATAGCTTGGAGGAAAGGAAGAAGGCAAGAAAGAAGGGTTGATGGATGGATAGGGAGATGATAGACTTGGTGGAGCATCCTCCTCCGGTTGTTGACTCAGTTGCGTGTGAGGTGTCTGATGACTCATGTGTTGAGTATTTTCATCATTGTCATTCCTTTCGCCAACACCACCCTCCCTTTCTCCATTGGTGCCACTTTCGCTCCCCACAGCGCCTCCTTTAACAGCATCACTAGCATCGCCACCTTGTTCATAATCATCATATGTATTCTGAGCCAGTGCTCCATCACCCTGAAAGTCTTCTTCCATCTCATGAAAACCAGATTTTTTATCTTCTCTTGAAACCTGTTGGGCAGTTTTTAAATTTATGGCCATATTGCAAATAATTTTTTACGAATGTAACCCTCATATCCTCATTTTTTCGCTTCTCATTTACTTTGTCACATCGCCATGATAATCCTAGAGCGATCATGAAGAAAAGGTAACCTTGGTGACAGCTCTGATGGGAATGTTGGGCGGATGTGACGAAAAGCAGGGGGACTCATCTTCAATGGCGTGTGGAAGTCGATGGAATGCATTCATGCGCTCCGACCGTTTCTGTTTGTTTTCCATATTTCGCCCACTATTGAGTACTCAATTCATCAAATAGTTCTGAACTTCATTTTTTTTCTTGTCTTTATTCACTCCTTTAATATTTTGCAGGTGATTGTAACTTCGAGCAAAGATCGATTTAGCGAGGTGTGAGTGGTGTCGAAGATCAAATGAGGTAATTATAAATTAACATAATCTACATAAATTGAACTGTTATCGTAAGTCAATAAATCAATTTTAACTTATATAAATATTTTATTTAGCAAGATAAATTATGAAATAAAAAATTCCTTTAACAAAATGTCGCTGGGCAAACAAGCAATAAACGATTGGGTAGAAGTGTGCCATTTTTTCTAGGTTATTCTGTGGGTGCTTTCGAATCTGGTTTCATAAATAAACGTTCCCTATCATTTTTTATGTGAATTTGTTTTTATGAACTGCCCAAAAATAAAAATTTCAAAAATTTATAATTTTTATAATTTCAAAAGTTTTCAACACTATTATCATTTTTTCAGATTAGATTATAGAATCAAATGGCCACTCTCATCGCTTCTTTTTTTTCTATTCATTTTTTCCTTATTAAAATCACTGAAAACTATATGAAACTTTTGTTGAAAACGTAAAAAAATGTTATTTTTTAAAGAGTGTTATTAATTCATGGTGTAAATTTGCCAATCATGAACGTATCAAAAAACTCTGATTTTTACCTGATGAACTAATAAGCTTTGCCAATATTTTTTCAAAACTATTTTAAAGAGAATCAAATATTTTCATTCTTCGATGAACGCCTGTTTTCCAAAGTCACCAGTAACCCTACATTTCACAGCACGCGGAGACGAAGACAAAACTACACCAAAACGATCTACTTCTTTTACCAAGACCAAACATTCCTTTATTGTCTTTTTTCTTTTTAATAAGCAAGCCTTTTAATAAACTTTTCAATGAAAGGTGAGCAGCTGAAAGCGTTATGGGCATGTAATGAACGATTATTCGAAAAAAAGATGCATAAAAAAGCTACATATTTTCAAAGAAACAATAAAAAAAGACTATTTAAAAGATGAATAAAATTTCTTGATTTCATTAACTAAGAACTGTAAAGTAAATTCGACAACTTACAAAAAGAAAGCGAGCAAATGATTAAAAAAACATAGCGACAAATCGTGGAAGAGTTTCTAGAAGTAAGTCATCATTAGATCAAGTCTAGACATACGCTGGAAATGTTACGAAAACATGGTGAACATGGTGTAATAATAGAAAAAAATTGATCAAAATATTAAAACATCAAATAACCATTCTTGGGGGTATGGGAGGTGGTTAAAGGAAAGAGGCAAATGAAGTATTATGTTGAGAATCACAATTAAATTTAATTTTTTGAAATTAAATTTCCATATTCATTGTGTTTTTAGAATTTGTACTAAAATACTTCAAAAAACAAAAAAACTGGTTTGGTAAACTTTACCTTTTTTATTTTAAAATTTGAAAATAAGTTTAAATTGTTATTATTTATTTTGTTCCTATGTAATTTAAACAATGTTTTTTTAAAAATAAATGTTCACATTTGAGGACGGTTGTGCAGATTTGAGTTAATAAAAGTATGCCAAAGACACACCTTCCCATACTGTTAACGTGAAATCGCTCGTAAAAATATATGTACGCACATACGCAAACTCTACAATCGCCTTATTGCCTTTAATATGCGCGCCAGTAAATGACTGCCTGACTTGCACGTGTATTGCTGTCGTTTGGTAGCCTTTGAAAAGTCTGAAATGGTTTCTTAAAATTGAGAAAAAAATTCTTAATTATTAACAACGTTAAGTTCGAATTTTTCCATCTTCCGAAACCTGTGGATATTTACATGAAACTCAGCTATGGCAGACTCTGAATCCATGGTGGGGTTTAAATTTAAATTTTATTTATAGCTAATTTGTTTGTTTATTTTTAAAAATTGCTAACATTTTTCAAATAGCATTTTCGCTTGTGCTATTAAAAGATACGAAGTGTGTTTTGAAGACTCAAGTATAAACAATTTGAATTTCAGGATAGGTTAACCAAGATGGAAAAGCCAGAGGTATTATCATTTCTTCTCCGTTCATAAATATGACCTATACTAGCTTCTCACTAAATTTGAAGTTTCAACAGTCTGCTTTTGCTGATGGCACTCATGCTTTCTTGACTAAAGAAGGATGATGGCTTAATGACTCAATTAAACAATTATTTTTCGTATCACAAGTACACAAACCTCATCTCACCACCATTTGTTGTGTTATTTACCAAGAACTGTGCAGAGTTGTGGTTTTGCGTGCGGAGAGGTTGAGAAAGAAGAGTTGAATAGTGCCTTTGAAGCTTTCAATGGATGAAAACGAATAGGAACTCAAAGTGAGAGTGTCACGAAAGTTGAACAATGAGCAATCAGTAATTGAAGATTGACAATAGCTACCCTCAAAGAAGGACAGTCTGAGGAAGGTGGTGTGTTGAAGAGCCTATGCTAATGCACCACCACGTACTACTCAAGCACTTGAGCTAATGACAAAAAATTATGATTAGGTCTAAAAAAATATGAAACTAATAATATTTAATTAGGTCAATAGAATAAT
>OX387259.1:1158530-1161030 GCA_947562095.1 Branchellion lobata | reverse complement strand
ATCCATCCATCAATCCTCCCCATCTTTTCTTCCTCCTTCATTCATCCACTCCTTTCTTCCATCCACCCTTCCGCCCCCACCAGCCTCTCTACCCTTCCACCCCCTCCTTCCATCCACCCTTCCAACCCCTCCTTCCATCCACCCTTCCAACCCCTCCTTCCATCCACCCTTCCACCTCCTCCTTCCATCCACCCTTCCACCTCCTCCTTCCATCCACCCTTCCACTTCCACCAACCTCTCCACCCACCAGCTGCCCTCTGACGACGACAAGGACAAGGTGATCAAGCAGTTGTATGAGGAGGAGGAAGAAGAGGATGATGAAGGTCACGACTTGAAATTCATTTGTAATACCCCAAAATTATCGCCTCTAACGCCTAATGAACCTTTAACCATGTCTTAAGCACCATTAATTTCTCCAAACCACCATTCAGTCTCTTCAAACCGCCATTCACTTCTCCAAACCACCATTCAGTCTTTCCAAACCATCATCAACCACCAAACAACCACCCAAACCACACCACACCAGACTAAACCACCACGCACACACACTATCACACCACCACACCACACCACACCACCCCACACCATCCCACCACCACGCCATCCCACCACCACACTATACCATCCCACAGAGAGTGGGGGGGGAGTCTATCTGAGGTTCATGCGCACACACCCCACGTACGACGCCATGCCAACATCCACCAAACTTGTCATCCTAGACTCTGGCCTTCCAGTGGGTAGGGGTGGTGGAGGTAGTGGGGGTGGTGGAGGTAGTTGGGGTGCTGGAGGTAGGGGGGGTAGTGGTGTGGTGTGGTGTGGTGTGGTGTGGTGTGGTGTGGCATGGCGTGGCGTGGTGTGGTGTGGCGTTGTGTGGTTTGGTGTGGTGTGACGTGGTTGTAATAGCGTTGGTGGGTTTGTTGTTATCAAAGCTCCCTCTTTCCAACCAACCCTCTTCCATGCCACCATGCATGGACCTCTCCTCAGCCTTTCACATCCTCTTCTAACGCACAACACACCACCACACACACCTACACACACACACACACACACACACACACACACACACACACACACACACACACACACACACACACACACACACAGGTGCACAAAGCCATGCAGGCTCTTCGCACCAACAACATCCACGCCACTCCCATCTGGAACTCAAAACGTCAAAACTTCATGGGTACTGATGATGTCATCATCATCATCATCATCACTATCATCATTTCATTACATTTTTGTTATTTTTATCATTTTCATTATTATTAGCGCTAGTATTGGCTTCTACTACTAATACCACCACCAACCAAATCGCCACTTCTGCCACCAACACCGGCCACACCAGACCACACTACACTACACCACACCACACCACACCAGACCACACTACACTACACCACACCACACCACACCAGACCACACTACACCACACCACACCACCACACCACACCACCACACCACACCACCACACCACACCACCACACCACACCACACCAGACCACACTACACCACACCACACCACACCACCACACCACACCACACCACACCACCACCCCAGGCTTCCTCACCCTAACAGACTTCATCAAGGTTGTCCTTCACTGCAGACGTGAAGACAAAGTGGGTTTGAAAACTCCGCGCAAAGCGTTGCAGTCATAATAATACTTTCGCAATAAATTATAATAAAAAATGTTATACGTTTTATTGTTATTTTTATTATTGAATTATCACAGTCAGTCTTTCCAGCCAGCCTGCAACACTCACTCGACTATTGGGCAGGTAGGTCGCCCTCTTTCTTCCTCTCTCTTTCTTTCTTTCTTCCTCTCTCTTTCCTTCCTTCTTCCTCTTTCAGCTTCTTTCTTCCTCTCTCTTTCCTTCCTTCTTCCTCTTTCAGCTTCTTTCTTCCTCTCTCTCTCTCTCTTTCTTTCTTTCTCCCTCTCTCCTTCTCTCTCCTTTTTTTTTCCTCTTTCTCCCTCTCTCTTTCTCCTTCTCTCATCCTCCTCTTTCTCCTTCTCTCATCCTCCTCTTTCTCCCTCTCTCTTTCTCCTTCTCTCATCCTCCTCTTTCTCACTCTCTCTTTCTCCTTCTCTCATCCTCCTCTTTCTCACTCTCTCTTTCTCCTTCTCTCATCCTCCTCTTTCTCACTCTCTCTTTCTCCTTCTCTCATCCTTCTCTTTCTCCCTCTCTCTTTCCCCCTCTCTCTTTCCCCCTCTCTCTTTCTCCTTCTCTCATCCTCCTCTTTCTTCTTCTCTCTTTCTCCTCTTATCCTCCTCTTTCTCCCTCTCTCATCACCCTCTTTCTCCTCCCATCTTCCTCTTTCTCTCTTTCTCACCCTCCCTCTATCTTCCTCTTCCCCCCCTTTTTTTCCTCTCCCACCTTTCCTCTCTCATCTCTCCTCCTACACCCTTCCTTCCCATGGACTTGTTTGAAGCGAACCCAGACATATTCTGAAAACTCTGTCATTGGAGCAGTCTTCGATGACAACTGAAACTCACTTTCA
>OX387259.1:1133530-1143530 GCA_947562095.1 Branchellion lobata | reverse complement strand
CCCCCTTCTCTTCCTTCACACACATACAAACACCCCTTCCCCCGCTACACGCGTACAAACCCCTCACACACATACAAACACCCCCTCCCCCCCACACACGTACAAACACCTCCAAACTTACTTCTCCCTTCCCTCGCCTGCCACCACAATCTTCTGGCTGTCAGGAGACCAGGCCAAGTCCTTGACCACTCCATAAAATGGCTGGTACTCGTTCTTCAAAAGGTGCTCCTTCTGTGTCGTGTCCCATATGCGCACCTTGCCTGTGTTGTCTGTGTGTTTGTGTGTGTGTTTGTGTGTGTGTGTTTGTGTGTGTGTGTGTGTGTGTGTGTGTGTGTGTGTGTGTGTGTGTGTGTGTGTGTGTGTGTGTGCAGTACTGAAGTGAAAGGTTCAGTTAGGAGTATATTCAGTCTCATATTCTCCATAACCTCAACAGCCTTCTCAAACAGCAACACCGCCAAAAACAATAACAACCATGAGAACAAACAGAAAC
This sequence comes from Branchellion lobata, assembly GCA_947562095.1. NCBI lineage: Eukaryota > Metazoa > Annelida > Clitellata > Hirudinida > Piscicolidae > Branchellion > Branchellion lobata. The sequence continues at coordinate 1,143,040 of OX387259.1, read as the reverse complement.
AAGCACAAGGACAGACACTAAGACAACCACAGGGACAAGCACAAAGACAGACACAGTGACAAGCACAAGGACAAGCACAGACAACCACAGAGACAAACACAAGGAAACAGTGAAACAAGTAGAGGCACCAGCAGAAGCGATATAGAAGCCACTGGGGGAGTACTTGGCCACAGTGGTCTGGTGGGCATGCTCCGTGTACACGTCACATATGCTCGGGTTCTGAAGAAGTAATAATAATAATGCTAATAATAATAATGATAATAATAATAATAATAATAATAATAATAATAATAATAATAATAATAATAATAATAATAAAAATAATAATAATAATAATAATGATAAAAATAAAAATAATAATAATAATAATAATAATAATAATAATAATAATAAATCTTCATATAATAATGGTGTTGAAATTTCTGGAAAGGCCCTATACGAAGGCTTTGTTCATAACTGCTTAGAATGGATTCCCACCCTCCCTCCTCCTCCTCCCACTCCCAACTCACAGCAATGTCCCTGATAATGACGTTGTTTGCATTGGTGTACAAAAAGTTTTTTCCCTTTGGGTCGCCTCCGAGCACGATTGGTACACCCCTGGTAGTCCGCGGCAGACCCGCAAAGTTTGAAACTAAAAATATTTTTTATAGTTTTGGAAAAACTATATAATTAAAGGTTGAAAAATAAAGAAAAACTGGGAAGAAAGATAATTAAAAGAAAAAAATGTGAGAAGTTGAAAGTTTTTTGATAAAAAAAATAAAAACTGTCATTTGTGTCATTTTGGAACTCATTTGAAAATATCAAATAATAATAACCTGATGTAGCTAAAAATTATGTTGTTGAAATAGACCTATTAAAAATAATTATCCTAATTATGAAAAAATCAGCAGTTATTTTTATTAGTTACAAATGTCACTGAGACAAGCTAAGTTGCGATTTTATAACAAATTGTATCTTCATACACATTCAGTTAAATAAATTTACTTTAGATGGGTATTTAAAAGAAAGTATACGGAAGTATTTTCAAAAAATAGAAGTATGTACTCACTCGGAGAATAAGACATTTGAGAATTGAGCTTAGTTATTTAAAATAGTTTAAATAGTTAAAGAGAATCTCTTGAAAACTTCCGCAACTAAAATCCGGAAGCACTAGGCGTGTCAAAAGTTAATTCAAAAGTTTTAAAGTTTTAAAAATGTTTACTATTGAATTTTATTGAAAAATATAAATTTGAAATGATTTTTAAAATGTGTAATTCACTCAAATTCATTCTATTAAAGATGTATAAACAAATTAACAACTTTGAATGGGACGACAATGTGACGCAGGCAATGTTGAAAAGGCAGCAAAGTAAACTATTGTAACACTTCGTACTAGTTACTAAGTCATCCTACTAATTTCCATCTTCCAGTACCCGCCATCTTCAGGGCTGGATGGTTGAGACTAGGTTGTGAAAAAACGGGCGCCGTGAAAGAAGGATCTAAAATAAGTAATGCAAATAATCAGCGCTAGATAATGACTTCGATTGAATTAGATTAACCCGTCTGCGTTTTTGGCAAATAGGTTTAAAGCGGGAACGGGCAAGCCCAAGTTAGAGTTTCAGCTGCAACTCAAGTAAAGATCAGACGCCGTGCTAAAGTGGCTTAGTCACCTAGTAGCTCAAAAGTGAGTAAAACCATTTCCCTAAAAGCGTTTTTGAACAAAGTGCTAAAAAGAGCTATATAAATGCGTTGATGAGATTAGATTAATGCATTTTTAATCACGCCTTAAAAACGTCCCAGAATGACGGTTTTCCTCGTGATGGGTTACTAGGTAACAAAGCCACACTAATACTTGAAAAGTGTGCAATCAGCCCTATAAAAATGTTTCGATTAGATTCTATAAAACTTCCACCATCGTGGTTTACAAGAAAATTGAATGACAAATAGAAAACAATTCTTCTGGTATTAAGAATAGATTTCAGCGGTCTGTGAATATTAATAGCTTATTTCCATTCATGTCTCATATTCACAAGAAATATTTTTTGGTGTACTTTTTCATATTTTTGCATACTTTTTAGAGCGCCTTGAAGCGAAGTCCTGAAAGGCCTTTCACACTTAGGTTAGATTAGGTCCAATACATCTTTTTTCAAATTCCTCATTAGATCAAGTCTAGACATACGCTGGAAACGGCACAGAACTCTAGAGTGGGGTCTTCTTTACTCAAGTTATCGCTTTTTACAACTCACACCTGAATTCAGCCGGAATTAACCCTATACTTCACGCTTTTGAAGCGGGTTTGCTGACCATTGCTTTTTTTTATTGTCTTCGTTAGATCAAGTCCAGATATACGCTGGAAATGTTACAAAAAGACGGAAAACAATCGAACTAAAAAAGAAAACATTGAAATATATGAGAACAGGATGTCATCAGTCATTCTTAGTAAGGAAAGCTCAGCGCCAACAACTGGCATCACGCTGGCAACCCATACATAAAACCAGATTTTAAAACTCAAACCTGTGCTTAGCTGGCAATCGACTTCTGAACCTCACGCTTCACAGCGGAACTTGCTAACCATCGTTACAGGCGCTGACATGTTAAAAAAAACATTAAAAAATATGGAAAAAACAAGAACAGAATTTTAAAGAAGAAAGATTGAGTTACATATTTTAAATCAATTTTTCAATTGATTTTTGTCTATTTTTTAATAATGTTATAGCATAAAGACATTTCTCAATTTTATTTTTAGTTTCTTTAGTATAATTTGAAATTTTAATTAAACGCTACGATTAACGATTAGAATTATCCCCGGAAAAGCGCAAATCGTGAATTATTTAGAGTTATTTAAAATTATTCGTTTTGAGCTTAAAATTTTTGTTTTACAAACAAACATAATCAATTATAAGATTCCTTATGCAAATTTTGTTTTCAAAATTGGAAAACCCGTTAACTTGAGCATTTAAGCATTCTCCAGTAAACACATTTTGCTTTAATTTCAATATTAAAATGTCGGTAAACGGAGATCAAAGTTTTCAATTCGAAGAAACGTCTGAAGATGTGGAGTTAAGTGTAATGTCCAATGCAACAGAGAACAGCATATCCGCAGGCGGTGGTGAGGACGGCATGATGGAAGACCCGGTGAGTGCATAAACGTGTCTGCTTCTTGTACTCAGCCTAATTCGTCCACTTTTTGTAACCAGTGGAACATGTCGCTTTACAAGGGTGTTTTTATATGATCGACGGGATTATAAATCGATTAAGCAGATAAACAACCAGCTTCTTTTAGTTTTCTATTAGTCATGTATTATTCATAAATTTGTACTAAAAAAAGGTTTCGACAGTAGTTTTCAGTTTCAAAAGTGCTTCCACAACAACTTTTCAATAAAATTTATGACAATGAGTTTAATTTATAAAGCAACCATTCAACCGTTGAGAGAATCATATATTGAGGATTATAAACTAGCTTAAATAAATATAATTCAAGCTTAGATTTGAAAGAAGAAATTGAGGAAATTTGGCTGGTGGCAGGGAACATTGGGAGATGTATTACCAGTACTTTTACTAAATCTGCTTTTTCTTACTGTGGTCCCTTCTATATAACTTTTTTCGCCAGTTTCACTTCTATCGTTTATTCACTTCACTTTCAAACAGTTTTCAAAATATTTTTATTCAAACACTTTGTAACATAGTGCTTTTGAACAGTGTGGAATCAATGCTATAAAAAGGCTTTGATTGGATTAGATTACATGCCTATCTGGACTCACGCTTGTGGATGTTGTCTGTAGTAGATTGTTGCTTGAAGGGTGGAGGGATTGAAGAATGGGTTATTTTTTCAGTGCCGCTGTGGTTAACTCCAATTGGTGGATAATGTGATGGTACGAAGGTGATGGTGGAAAGCAGCTTGATGAGTGTTGTGTGGAAAGCCACAACTTTTCAATCATTGTCATTATGACTTGAATAAAAATAAAAAAAACTTATTTATCGAGCGCTACATCAATTTGGAACATCTCAGTGGTTGAAATTATATTGGTTGCAGCAACTTGACGTGAATAATTGAACTTTAAAAGTAGCTTGACCATATTTCCAATTACTCAAACGTAATTAGTAAGGCTTACATGGTAGAGAATATGGCGTGGTGGTGATGATGGTTGAAGCATTGAAAAAACAATCTTCATTGCTGCAGAATCATTTGGAAGAGATCAGGATGCGGGTGAAGGAGATGGAGGAGGAGGCGGAAAAAATACAGGCACTCAATAACGAGGTGGAAAAGCAAATGAATGTGTCCCGAGGTGAGTTGCATGCATGCGTCGTGTGAATTTCTGCATGTGTGTGTGTGTGTGTGTGTCGCTTTTCTGGTGTGTTGTGGGCTGGAGAATGGCCTGGAGGAGTGTCATTATGTGTATGGAGCGTGTCACATGTGTGACAACTGAGCAGATGACAACACTTCAGGCACTGCGTCGGTGATGAGTGCTGAGGAAAAGGCAGACACAGATCAGAGGTCTATCTGGATCGGAAATGTTAGCCACATTGTGTGCGCGCGCGCGTGTGTGTGTGTGTGTGTGTGTGTGTGTGTGTGTGTGTGTGTGTGTGTGTGTGTGTGTGTGTGTGTGTGTGTGTGTGTGTGTGTGTGTGTGTGTGTGTGTGTGTGTGTGTGTGTGTGTGTGTGTGTGTGTGTGTGTGTGTGTGTGTGTGTGTGTGTGTGTGTGTGTGTGTGTGTGTGTGTGTGTGTGTGTGTGTGTGTGTGTGTGTGTGTGTGTGTGTGTGTGTGTGTGTGTGTGTGTGTGTGTGTGTGTGTGTGTGTGGTTCGGGTGTGTGCCAATGGGTTTCTTCTATAAATATGGTTCAGGTGTGTTTCGATGAGTGTGGTAAGTGTGGTTTAGGTGTGTGTGGCATCAACTGTGATGTTTTTATTTGTATTTGTATACTTGTGGTGACTAGTTGTTTTCTTCTGTCACTAGTGTCAAATTATACTGATAGGGTGTCTGTATGCGGATGTGATTTGTGCGTATGGATGTGACGTATGTGTATGGATGTGTGTGGATGTGACGTGTGTGCGTGGATGTGACGTATAAACGTGGCCACCAGGTGGACTATGGAGCCACTGCAGAGGAGTTGGAGGCTCACTTCCACGGCTGCGGCTCTGTCAACCGGGTCACCATTCTGTGTGACAAGTTCACCGGACATCCCAAAGGGTTCTTGTTTTTTTGTTTTCTGTTTGTTCTTTGTTGTTTGTATGTGTGTTTGTTTGTTTTGCTTTTTTTAAATTTTTTTTTTAGATTTGATTTTTTATTTTTGAGGATGGTCCTCAGACGCGCTGATTCTGACTCTGAAAGGTGCAACAGTTGGTCGAAGAGACCAGCAAACCCTCCATGTTATTCTCTTCCACCACTCGGTCTGCGTACGAAGACGCTACATGGCTGGATACCTTGAGAGGGTCCCAACACTCGTCCAGCTGTTGTGAACCACGCAGAGGAGTGGCGGTTGCACATGCGCAGAAGCAACATTGTTATCCTCAGTCCATCAGCAGTGGCTGGCTTGATCCATCCGTGCTTGCTGCAGAATTTCCACAGACGCAGTGGCAAGAAGGACCAAAGGCCGTTGATTCATGACGATAATCGAAACACTATTTGCATTTTCACCAGAGCTCCTTTTGCCGGGTTGGGGTCCTGATACCATTGGGTGTCAGACCTGTTCTTCTTGGGTGGCCCTACCAGGAATATGAGTTTTTGACGGCTTAGCTCTGACATTATCCATTGCCACCAATACGAGGGGGAGTCGGACTGGGATGTTGTCATGGTGATGTTGCGATGGGCGCTGTGGTCATTGGAGTATTTGAAGAGGCTTCCATTGACCTCGCCTCGTTCCTTCCATCCCTTCTTCTAGCGCTTCTCAATACGTACATAATTATTCGCTTTTAACCACTGCTGGGATGGCGTAGTGGTAAAGTTGTCAGCTGGTCATTAGGTACGCTTTTCAAATACTGCCAGTGACAAGGCGATGTTGATGGATGGAAGCTGTTTGTGATGATAGCTTGACAATAACGTGTTAGACTTATGACGTCACATGATATCACTCAACGTCTGAACACAGCTTCCTCCATTTTTTTTGCAGTAACAACAAAATCACAGTCCATGCAACAACAACAACAACCACAGCTTCGCCTACGTGGAGTTTGCGGACAAGGAGGGGGTGAGCACAGCCATGGCCTTCGATGACTCACTCTTCAGAGGCAGACAAATCAAGGTACCTCTTCCTTCTTTCCTTCCTTTCTTTTTTCCTTCCTTCTTTCCTTCCTTCCTTCCTTCTTTTCTTCCTTCTTTTCTTCCTTCTTTTCTTCCTTCTTTTCTTCCTTCTTTTCTTCCTTCCTTCCTTCCTTCCTCTCCGAAGAACACACCACCACTACAGGTGACCAGCAAGCGCTCTAATCGCCCAGGCATCTCAAGCACCAACAGGCCCCCTCGAGGCAGGTTTCACAGGGGCTACTCCAGGGGACACTACACCCCCAGGTTCTCCAGGGGTCGTTTCAGGTTGCCTATATTCTCCTTCATTACCTCCTTTATTTCCTCCTTCATTCCTTTTTCATTCCTCCTTCATTCCTCCCTCATTCTTTCGCCATTCTTTCTTCTCCATTCTTCCTCCTTCATTCCACCCTTTAATCCTTCTTCATCTCCTTCCTTTCATCTCCACTTCCATTCCTCATTCCTCCTTTATCTCCTACTCCATTTCCTCTATACCCATCTCTTTCGTCACCTACCCTGCATACTCACCCACCCTTTCCACCCACCCCACCCCCATCCTACCACAGGGCCAGAAGGACCTCGTACTACCCCTACTGACCCTCACACCGACCCACTGTACAGCCTCCTTGCACCCCTCATTACGTGTCGCTCTTCGCATTTGTCAATATCCTCACCTTATCAACAGCTTTGTTGCATTAGGTAGTCGCACGAACTCTGGCGCTGTTACTGTAAGTTCGCAAGGAGTCGATTATTTATCTTATTATCGCTATGTCGTTTTTACTTAATATTATTATTTTTGTTATTGCTATTTATCATCATTATTATTGTTGTTATTATTGTTATTATCAGTCTTATTGTCTTATTATTATTATTATTATTATTATTATTATTATTATTATTATTATTATTATTATTATTGTGATTGTTGATTGAGTAATTCACGGCTCAATCTGTCGCATGGCGCTCTTTTGTCGACTTGGTTTGGAATTATAAATAGCGAATAAATTGAAAAGATGAGAAAGTAATAAAAGAATAATTTGAAGAAATGCAAATATTTATGAAAAAAACGCTGAAAATGTTTAATAAATGATTGGGATGCCCTTTCGCTTCCGACCGAGGTGGTCCGCGTGGAGTTGCACGGGGGGGGAAGGGGTGGATCTGTTCGTAACGTTTTTATGGCATTCGTCAAGTTTGAGGAGCCTCTAGAGAACGAAGAAGGGTTGCTGCAGAGGTTGCTGAACAGACAAGAAGGATTCCAGGGGACCATGGTGTGAAGAGTTAGCACAAGTGTGACTGGAAGGTGTCATAAGAGGATGAGAATGAATGTGACCTGAGTTCCTTAGGAAGGGACAACCTAATAAGGTCTTTCAAGTCGTTTTTATCCCATTTTTATAACCACTTGACCTAATCTAATTAGGGCGTTTGTAGCGTTCCTCTTGGCACTTTGTTTCAGATGCATGAGACGGTTTTACTTGCTGTGGGCTACTAGAGGACCGGACACTCTAGGACAGCGTCTGTACTTTAGTTGAGTTGCCGCTTTCAGAACTCAAATTTTATGCTCAACCGATCACACTTTACAGCGGAACAGGCCAATCATTATGGCGCAGGCGCAGAAGTGTTAAACAAAAAAGAGCGGGATTACGGAGAGGCAAAGTGCAAAATCAAAACAAAATTAAACATAACAAAACTGATAGAGCCTTGAGATCTCATAAATACACAACAACCACGTGACTTCGCACATGCATTGTGACGTAAGGGTATGTGGAAAGTTTCAAGGGCATCGTTTGCATTCCATGACGTCATCAAAAACCACCAATCAGAGGTGAAAGAGGTGAAAATGAAGCTTCACTCAAGCCGTTGGAACGACAGCAGACGGTGATTCGAATGCATAATTAGGTGATTGATGAGGCTATTAGAGGTGACATGAGTCACACAGAGGCGTCGCGGTCCAGGATGTGGCTTGGCGATTGAAACAGCTTCAAGGTGTGACGTCAACAGCCTTGTGGTGATGTGGTGTGCGTTGCAAGAAAGTAATTCATGTTGATTTGATAGTGTTAGCCTTATTTGAACAAAGTGCTAGAAGGCGCTTTACAAATGCTTTTGTGAGATTAGATTCTGTGGTCTGGTGGTGCGTGGTGTGGTTTTGTGGCAGTAACTATTTCAAAGCACCTTTTGTTGGCTGTACACAACAAGAAAGAGATTTTGGATGTCTACTTCGAAGGCGCTTGCTTGACTTGTGCACTGCAAATGTTCCTTTTCGAACTCTGATCTGATCTAATCTAAGGTAATCTAATCTTATCTGATTTTATCTTATCTAAGATAAGCTAATCTAAAATAGTCTAAGCTAATCTAAAATAATCTAAGCTAATCTAATCTACTCTAATCTAATCTAAGCTTATTTGATCCAATCTGATCTCAACTGATTTGAAAGTCTTTTCTTCAAAAGGAATTCAACTTGCTATCACGGCCTCAAATTGAAACGGAAAAATAGTGTTGACTTTGAACAATTTTTTGAAATATCGTTTAAGAAAAATGAAACTTAACATAACTCAACAAAATTAAAAAAAAAACAAAATTAATTTGATTTTTTAATTTAATTAAACTTCACTTTAATTTAATTGAACCTAATTTAACTTAAAAAGCGACCAAAGAACCTGGAACGGCGGTAACATGATGTTAGGGGAAGGGTTCCGAGATCGGTTGGAGAGCGACTCAATAGACAACAGCCCCGGAAGTAGTTTCAGTGGGGTGTATCACGTGAGCAAGGTTTTCAAACAGATGGGGGTGAGCATTGAAGAGGGGGTGGAGAAGGGGATTGTCGGTGGGGGTGTTATGTTGCAGGAAGAAGATGGAGCTCAAAAGGGGGCACCGGAAAGAGAAGTGGCCAGTGGTGTGAGGGTTGGAAAGAAGGAACTTGCGATCGATGGCAACAACAACAACATGCCCAACCACTACAACAACAACAACAACAACATCAACATCTACAAAAACATCAACAACAACATCAACATCCACAACAACATCAACATCAACAACGACACTCAACAAAAACCCCCTTTCCAGCAACAGCTAAGTCCCATTCAGATCCACGTGTGCAACTGGGACTCGTCCAACTTCTACATGTCCAAGCCTGAAGAGCAAGAAACAAAACTACCCGCATCCTCTCAACAACCCCCCTTCCCTCAACTCCTCTCTTCTTCTCTTCAACACCCTCCTTCTCCTCAGCTTCTCTCCCCTTACACTGACGTAAAAAAGAAACACTCCCAGTCAGCAGGAGACCTTAAGAGTTCGGAGC
>OX387259.1:1118530-1121030 GCA_947562095.1 Branchellion lobata | reverse complement strand
AGAGAAGATTTTCGATGATAATGAAAATAAATCGATCCACTGTTTTTATTTGCAATACGAGAGATTAAGAATATTTGAAAGTGAAAACTAAACTGAAAAGAAAGGGTGGTAGTAAAGTTAGGCAGAATATAAACTTGCTGAATTAGTAGCAGCAATTTAAAAAAAAAAAATTTCTTTTGATTTCCTATTTAGATTTTTGACCATTTTTTGCTTTCAAGAACTTTAGACTTCTTGTAGCATTACAGTTTGCTCTTAGTTCGATTGTTCGCCATGCCTTTTACCATCTCCAGCGTCTGTCTGAAGTCGATGAAAAAAACCTCTCACACAGACTGCGCCTTTGTGAAAGTGCGTAAATCTTTCAACTCCCACCGAATACGGTGGGCATTTCTGTAGTACATCGCCCTTCAATTGCCATTTGTCAAGACTTATGAATTAAGCTCCAAGTCATTTTGTTATTTCAAAACCAATGATTTTTCATGCTTTTACCATAGTTATTTTATAGTTAATACAATACAATACAAACACGAATATTATTATAGTGGCAGCAACCCCGTAGAGTTTCGAGGCCACAAACATTGTTACTATTATGTTTACTTTTATGTTTTTTGGGTTCATTGCTGTTATTAAATTTTAATAAACTCTAGTGGTCTCAAAGCACTCAATGTGAAGTCATAAATCAGTGTCTTCATTAAATCATTTTTATAAAAAAGACGGTCAGCAGAAAACAATTTTTTTTAAATTTTTAATTCTACAAATTTCAAAATAATGATCACTTATATTTAAAAAAACAACTTAAAAATTTTTTTTTCTTAAAACTATCACAGGGCTAATTAGGTTTCATAAGAGCTCAGCTCAATACGTGAAAATAATTTCAAAATAAGTTTGTTAGATGTATTCATACAATGCATAAAGAATGTCACTATTTCACAAAAGTGAAAAGAGGATTTCATATATATAGAAATTATTACTCAAACCTGCATTGAATTATACTTCTATCTAGAGCAAAATTAGATTTACATAAAGTTTTGTATATAAACACGTTAAAAACAGAATTTCCTAAAAATTCGGTTTTATCACATTGTTTTTACAGCCACTAGATGTTTCGAAAACTTTACTTAAGTTGTTTTCTGTAAGTTTGCTTTTACTTATCTACCCCGTGCGTAAATAAGAGGGAGGCATGGAGGATTCTGAGTCTTTGATGGGGCGCAAATCACCTCCTCTTGAACAGGTTTCGCTCATGTTTTCGTTTTGGTTTGTGTTTTTTTGTTATTTTATTTTTGAAATGTTTTTTTTATATTTCTTTTTAACCAATTTTGCATCAAATTTCATTGACATATCCGCCAAAGGTGATTGTTGCTTCTGGATCAGAGACTACAAAAGAAATTTTACTCAAAAAGAAAAAAAAGCATCCAAGCAAGAAGCTGAAATTATCGATCAGCTCCGTGAAGCACTTGGAGACGAAGAAGAATGAGGACTATACCGACTTTCTTGATTCATTCCAACGACCATCCGAACCTTCCTTCAAGACGCAATTCTACACAAAGCCCGTTCCGGCGTCTTCATGGAGCCAGCTTAGTCAGCTTGATGAAGGTTTTTCCACTTTCTCATTCTCTCCCTTCATAAATTCTAGCATTTGAAAGAGTTGAGCAGGGAACTCAATGCTTCATCATGAGTTTACTTTTTACACTTTTATAAGCGGTTTTCAGTATTTTTTCATACTTAATTTTGCAGATATAGTTGCAAACACATACACACACACACACAGACACAGAACACTTCAAGTCAGGCTTTTACCCACACCCCTGGCAACCATTTTCATCACCACACCACCATGGCCATTCTCCAAGGCACAAGAAGCTTTCCCACAAAGGGAGCCGGAAGAGCAAGGAAGCAAGTGCTGTTGAGCTTGATGCTGTTGTGAAAGTTCAAGCTGATGATGTGGATGGTCTCCATCCACATTCTCCTCTCCTCCCTTCTTCCCAACTTCATCCCACCTCACGTCAACCCACTCCCACTCCTCTTCAATCCCAACCCACCCCATCTTCTCAATCCCATCCCACCCCACCTTCCCAACCCACTCTCCCCTTTTCTCTACCTCCTCAACCCCTTTCTGCATCTTCTCTACAATCTCTTTTTCCACAACCTTCATCTTCACAAACCTCTCTTCCAACTTCCACCACTTCAGCACTGCCCACATCCCAATCCACCATTCCAGAGGTGCTTCCACCACCCGACCCCCTCTCACCCCCAAACCTCTTGCCACCACCACCACCACACCAGCCATCACCACACCAGCCATCACCACACCAGCCACCACCACACCAGCCCTCACCACACAAGACACCCGACTCAAGCGAGGTGAGTAGTGACGAGCCTGCCTCTAAGCCTCTTGCCTTCTCTCAAGGTTAAATGCGTCATCATCATCGTCAACATCATCATCATCATCATCATCATCATCATCATCATCACCCTCATTCTTATCATCGTTGCCACCACCACC
>OX387259.1:1108530-1111030 GCA_947562095.1 Branchellion lobata | reverse complement strand
TGTGTGTGTGTGTGTGTGTGTGTGTGTGTGTGTGTGTGTGTGTGTGTATGTTTGTATGTGTGTATGCGTGCCGGATGAACAGGGGAGGTTGTGAGGATGAGGAAGAATTACATAAAAGAGTGAGAAAGAGGATGGAGATGATGGCAGAGTGACGTCACGCAGATTTGCAAGCTACATCACGTGGAGTTCTTATCCTTCCGGTGTTGTGTGGGTTTATGGGTGGGTGTAATCAGCGTGGCTGTGGTGGCTCTAGAGGGATCAGTGCTGGTCAGGTACATCACCAGGTGAGGGGGGGAGAGGGGGAAGAGGGGGGATGGTGGTGGGGTGGGTGAAGTGAGGAGAAGTGGCTGGTAGTGGATGGGTGAAGGGAGGAGAGTGGGGGAGTGCTGTTGGGTGGTGAAGGTTGAGGAGGGGTTCTGAGGGATAATTATGGAAAAAGGAGGTAGAAGGTTGGTGAGGGAAGAATGGTTTATAGTGAGAGGCTGGATGGAAGGAGTGGATGGTGGTGAGGAATGGCTGGAGGGGTTGGAGGAATGGGTGGAGGAGGAGGAGGATTGGGGGGAGGAGGAGGAGGATTGGATGGAGGAGAAGGATTGGATGAAGGAGGAGGATTGGATGGAGGGGGAGGATTGGGTGGAGGGGGAAGAGAATTGGGGGGAGGGTGGTGAAGGAGCAGTGGATGGAGTGGGGAATGAGGGTCTCTCTCCATCGCAGGTTCACTGAGGAGATATTCGCCCTCCTCATCTCCCTCATCTTCGTCTACGAAGTCTTCAAGAAGCTTTATCTTGTTGGTGCATCTTGCCACCATCCTCCCATCACCCTCTCACTACCCTTCCACCATCCTCCCACCACCCTCCCACCATCCTCCCACCACCCTCCCACCACCCTCCCACTACCCTTCCACCATCCTCCCACCACCCTCCCACTACCCTTCCACCATCATCCCACCATCCTTCCACCATCTTCTCACCATTTTTTATTCTCTATCCTTGTTACCATTGCTGTCACCATTCCTCATTCATCACCACGTCACCATTCATCGTCACCATCATCTCCTCCATTTTTGATTCATTCACCCCTACCTCATCCATCCATCACTCATTCACCACTACCTCATCCATCCATCACTCAATCACCCCCACCTCATCCATCCATCACTCATTCACCCCTACCTCATCCATCCATCACTCATTCACCACTACCTCATCCATCCATCACTCATTCACCCCCACCTCATCCATCCATCACTCATTCACCCCTACCTCATCCATCCATCACTCATTCACCCCTACCTCATCCATCCATCACTCATTCACCCCTACCTCATCCATCCATCACTCATTCACCCCCACCTCATCCATCCATCACTCATTCACCCCCACCTCATCCATCCATCACTCATTCACCAGGTTTTCCAGAGACATCCTCTTTTGGAATTTTATCCTTTACCTCCATTCCCCCCTTCCACCAACCTCACCACCACCCCCCCTTCCACCAACCTCACCACCACCCCCCCTTCCGCCAACCATTCCTTCACAGACACCTTTTATTCCACCACTCCCACCTTCCTTCCCTCCACCACCCTCTCTCCTACCAACCACCAATCAACCCTCTTCAACTCTTCCAATTCATCCGCCACCACCCCCTCTTTCTCCTCCACCACCCCCTTCCTCCCCCACCCCAACACCGCCTTCCTCACCCTCATCCTCACCATGGCAACTTTTCTTATGGCCATGGCTCTCAAGAAGTTCAGAAACAGCAAGTTCCTGGGAAGGAGTGTGTGTGGGGGTGGTGGTACTGATGAGGAAGAGGAGGAAAAGGAGGATGGTGATGATGATGATGATGATGATGATGATGATGATGATGATGATGATGATGGTGGTGGTGATGACGATGATGATGAGGATGGTGATGATGGTGATGATGATGATGACGACGATGATGATGATGATGGTGATGATGATGATGACGACGATGATGATGATGATGATGACGATGATGATGATGATGGTGATGATGATGATGACGACGATGATGACGATGGCAGGCGAGGAGGGCCATAGGAGACTTTGGTGTTCCCATCTCCATCATCGTCATGACCACTGCCGACCACCTCATCCCCAACACCTTCACCGAGGTTCGTGTGACGTCAGCATCACGTGTGTCCTCTTAACAGACAATTGGCTTCTCACAAATATGTTTTACTTTTTATTTATTTATTCATTTATTAATTAATCAATTAATTAATTAATTAATTTATTTATTTATTTATTTATTTATTTATTTATTCATTATCGTTATTATTCCATTATTTGTTCTGCGTTCCAAGACGTTTTTTCTCATCACGAAACCTCAAATTCGATCACGACTTCTAACTTTTTCACGTCATCAAATGACATCACAACGTGACGTCACAACGACAGAAGCTTGACGTTCCGACGGGTTTGACTCCGACGGCGCCTCACTTGAGGGGGTGGTGGGTGAGTCCGTGGCATCCCTC
>OX387259.1:1101030-1103530 GCA_947562095.1 Branchellion lobata | reverse complement strand
CAACGTCTTTGTGGCCGAGTTCACTCTTCAAGCCACTTGGAGCAACCCCACTACGGCCTTCCTCCCCCTTGCAACCAACGTATGAAATGCATGCATTCATTCTCCATGCATTCATCTTTCCACCATGCATGCATCCATCCACCATGCATGTACTCATCCACCATGCATGCATTCATTCTCCATGCATTCATCTTTCCACCATGCATGCATCCATCCACTATGCATGTACTCATCCACCATGCATGCATCCATCCACTATGCATGAATCCATCCACCATGCATGCATTTATTCTCCATGCATTCATCTTTCCACCATGCATGCACTCATCCACCATGCATGCACCCATCCACACACATTCACCACATGCATGCATTGCAGATTTCAGAGAGCAGTGAATACGAGCTCAATCACATGGGCATCTTGGTCTCGAACGTGGTGAAGGAGTTGCTACGTCAGGAAGACTCAGTCACCTTCAGAGACCCCTCCGAGAAGCTCCTCACTCGCTACGTCCTCCGTCTCAGAGCCCTTCTCTCCTTCTCTTCCGCCGGTGTCGACTACCCTTTTGAAAAACTGGTGCTGTTGCTGCTTTGGCTGCTGCTGTTGCTGTTGCTGTTTTTGCTGCTGATGTTGCTGTCGCTGTTTTTGCTGCTGATGATACTGTTGCTGTTTTTGCTGCTGATGTTGCTGTTGCTGTTTTTGCTGCTGATGTTGCTGTTGCTGTTTTTGCTGCTGATGTTGTTGTTGCTGCTTTGACTGCTGATGTTGCTGTTGCTGTTTTTGCTGCTGATGTTGCTGTTGCTGCTTTGACTGCTTATTTAGCTGCTGTTGCTCAAACCACTGTTTCACTTTCGGTTTTTGATTCCTAAATTTCATCTGTCTTCATTGTTTCAACGGCTGCTGTTGCTGTGAAGCTGCTACCGTAGCAACAGCACCTTCACAGCAACCACTCCACCACTCAGGTGCTGCCGATCTATGTCACCACAGCCTTCCCCGCTTCAGAGGTGCTGCTGGTGCCTGACCACTCCCCCTGCCTCTTCCCACTGGGCGTTGCGCACCAAGACAGCAGGTGCTTTAACACCACGGGCTTCCTTTAGAGCACAATATATTTACTTTATTTCAGTTGCTTGCTTTGGGGCTTCAAGAATTTTATTTATTATTATTATTATTATTATTATTATTATTATTATTATTATTATTACTATTTATATCACGTGGTTATGACGTCAGTGACGACACATACAGATGGCAGTTCAACAAACAAGTGACTTACAAGGCACTCATCATTGACCAGGTGACCTCATCTTCTTCCTCTTCCTTTCCCCCTCCTCCTTCTCCCCCTCCTCTTTCTCCTCCTCCTTCTCCTTTTCCTCCTTCTCTTCCTCCTCCTGCTCCTGCTTCTCCTTCTCCTCCTCCTTCTCCTCTTCCTTTTCCTCCTTCTCTTCCTCCTCCTGCTCCTGCTTCTTCTTCTCCTCCTCCTTCTCCTCTTCCTTCTCCTCCTCCTCCTCCTCCTCCTCCTCTTCCTCCTCCTTCTCCTCCTCCTTCTCCTCCTCCTCCTCCTCCTCCTCCTCCTCCTCCTCCTCCTCCTCCTCCTCCTCTTCCTTCTCCTCCTCCTCCTCCTCCTCCTCCTCCTCCTCCTCCTCCTCCTCCTCCTCCTTCTCCTCCTCCTCCTCCTCCTCCTCCTCCTCCTCCTCCTCCTCCTCCTCCTCCTCCTCCTCCTCCTCCTCCTCCTCTTCCTCCTCCTCCTCTTCCTCCTTTTCCTCCTCCTCCTCCTCCTCCTCCTCCTCCTCCTCCTCCTCCTCCTCCTCCTCCTCCTCCTCCTCCTCCTCCTCCTCCTCCTCCTCCTCCTCCTCCTCCTCCTCCTCCTCCTCCTCCTCCTCCTCCTCCTCCTCCTCCTCCTCCTCCTCCTCCTCCTCCTCCTCCTCCTCCTCCTCCTCCTCCTCCTCCTCCTCCTCCTCCTCCTCCTCCTCCTTCTCCTCCTCCTCCTCCTCCTCCTCCTCCTCCTCCTCCTCCTCCTCCTCCTCCTCCTCCTCCTCCTCCTCCTTCTCCTCCTCCTTCTCCTCCTCTTCCTTCTCTTCCTCCTCCTCCTCCTCCTCCTCCTCCTCCTTTTTCTCCTCCTTTTCCTCTTTTTCCTCCTCTTCCTCTTTCTCCTCTTCAGCTACCTCACGAGGGCCTCAACTGCCTGCCACTAGATTTTGTAGGCGTGAGTCACTCCCTGGTGTGCTACCAAATGCACACGTGCCGCAAACTCCACTACTACTTCGTCCTCTTCTTCCTGCAACAAGTTGCTGTGTTGTTGTTGTTGTTGTTGACATTGTTTTTACTGTGTTTCTATTGTCGTTGTCGTTGTTGTTGTCGTTGTTGTGTTGTTGTTGTCGTTGTTGTTTTGTTGTTGTCGTTGTTGTGTTGCTGTTGTTGTGCTGTTGTTGTTGTGTTGCTGTTGTGTTTTTTTATATTGTTATTGTTCAATTGTTATTGTTGTTGTTGTCGTTGTTGTTGCTT
>OX387259.1:1061030-1091030 GCA_947562095.1 Branchellion lobata | reverse complement strand
TCTTCATCATCTTCTTCATCATCTTCTTCATCATCTTCATCATCATCATCATCATCTTTCATCTTCCTCTCTCCCGTCCTTCTTATCTTTTATGTTCATTTTTCTTTCCCTTAGTACTCTGTAGCAGTCATCACTCCTCCTTCACTCCTCCTTCACTCCTCCTTCACTCCTCCTTCACTCCTCCTTCACTCCTCCTTCACTCCTCCTTCACTCCTCCTTCACTCCTCTTTCACTCCTCCTTCACTCCTCCTTCACTCCTCCTTAACTCCTCCTTCACTCTTCCTTCACTCCTCTTTCACTCCTCCTTCACTCTTCCTTCACTCCTCTTTCACTCCTCCTTTACTCCTCCTTCACTCCTCCTTCACTCCTCCTTCACTCCTCCTTCACTCCTCCTTCACTCCTCTTTCACTCCTCTTTCACTCCTCCTTTACTCCTCCTTCACTCCTCCTTCACTCCTCCTTCACTCCTCCTTCACTCCTCCTTCACTCCTCTTTCAATCCTCCTTCACTCCTCCTCCACTCCTCCTTCACTCCTCCTTAACTCCTCCTTCACTGATTCTCATTCTTTCTCTTCATCCCATTCTTCTTCACTTTTCTGTGTTCTTCACCATTATAATAACTGATCTTCCATCATCATCATCTTATTCTTCCTCATCTTCCATCATCATCATCATCTTCCTCTTCTTCATCTTCCATCATCATCATCATCTTCCTCTTCTTCATCTTCCATCATCATCATCATCTTCTTCTTCCTCATCTTCCATCATCCATCTTCCATCATCATCATCATCTTCCTCTTTTTCATCTTCCGTCTTTTTTTTTTCCATTTTTCATTCTCATCCTCATCCTCATTATTATCTTCTTCTTTATCCTCATCTTCATCTTCATCCTCATCTTCATCCTCATCTTCATCCTCATCTTCATCCTATCTTCATTCTCATCCTCATCCTCATCTTCATCCTCATCTTCATCCTCATTTTCATCCTCATCCTCATTCTCATCTTCATCCTCATCTTCATCCTCATCCTCATCCTCATCTTCATCCTCATCTTCATCTTCATCTTCATCCTCATCTTCATCCTCATCTTCACCCTCATCCTCATCTTCATCCTCATCCTCATTCTCATCTTCATCCTCATCTTCATCCTCATCCTCATCCTCATCTTCATCCTCATCTTCATCTTCATCTTCATCCTCATCTTCATCCTCATCTTCATCCTCATCCTCATCTTCATCCTCATCTTCATCCTCATCTTCATCCTCATCTTCATCTTCATCCTCATCTTCATCTTCATCTTCATCCTCATCCTCATCTTCATCTTCATCCTCATCTTCATCTTCATCTTCATCTTCATCCTCATCTTCATCCTCATCTTCATCCTCATCTTCATCTTCATCTTCATCTTCATCCTCATCTTCATTATTCAAAATTTTTGAATTTGAAGGAATAAAATTAAATTCTATTAAAACTAAAAAAAGAAGAAAACTTTATAATTAAAAATAAAAGTAAGTACAATCACCACAATAAAAATTTAAAAGTTAATTCAATATTAATTAAAAATTGAAAGTTAATTAAATATAAATGAAAAATTAATTAGTTTTATATAAATTAAAAATTAATTAATTAAAAATTGTAAATTGGTTTTCTAATTAAGTTCTCCAATCTCTTAATTACCAAGGCAATCAAGATAGCTCATCCTTTTGCTTCCTTTAATAAGTCTCTGTTGCAGATTACACATTTCACTACACACCCACACACACACACACACACACACACACACACACACACACACACACACACACACACACACACACACACACACACACACACACACACACACACACACACACACACACACACACACACACACACACACACACACACACACACACACACACACACACACACACACACACACACACACACACACACACACACACACACACACACACACACACACACACACACACACACACACACACACACACACACACACACACACACACACACACACACACACACACACACACACACACACACACACACACACACACACACACACACACACACACACACACACACACACACACACACACACACACACACACACACACACACACACACACACACACACACACACACACACACACACACACACACACACACACACACACACACACACACACACACACACACACACACACACACACACACACACACACACACACACACACACACACACACACACACACACACACACACACACACACACACACACACACACACACACACACACACACACACACACACACACACACACACACACACACACACACACACACACACACACACACACACACACACACACACACACACACACACACACACACACACACACACACACACACACACACACACACACACACACACACACACACACACACACACACACACACACACACACACACACACACACACACACACACACACACACACACACACACACACACACACACACACACACACACACACACACACACACACACACACACACACACACACACACACACACACACACACACACACACATACACACACACACACACACACACACACACACACACACACACACACACACACACACACACACACACACACACACACACACACACACACACACACACACACACACACACACACACACATACACACACACACACACACACACACACACACACACACACACACACACACACACACACACACACACACACACACACACACACACACACACACACACACACACACACACACACACACACACACACACACACACACACACACACACACACACACACACACACACACACACACACACACACACACACACACACACACACACACACGCACACACACACACACACACACACACACACACACACACACACACACACACACACACACAACGAACGAATGAAGTATAGCCGGGATGCCTGGAATGTTTATAGCGTGAAGTGATGCCACAGAAACAAAGGCTTCTCAGCGAGAGATGGAGAAAGAGAGAGAGGAGGAGAGGGGAGGAGGAGAAAGAGAGAGAGGAGGAGAGGGGAGGAGGAGAAAGAGAGAGAGAGATGGAGAGAAGAGAGGGGAGTTACATGGAAAGTTTTGAGCGATGAACAATCATCTTTTTTGTTTCTATGAAATGCTCTTTGTGAAGCAGACTGTGGAAGCCAGCCACAACACAAAAATAATAACGACAAAAAAAATAAAATAAAAAATAAGTAAAAAAAATAACAACAACAACAAAATAACAAAAATAAAAACACAAAAAAAACACACACACACAAAAATAACAACAACACAAAAAAAACAAAAAAATTAAAAAAAAAACAAAAAAAAAAAATAAATAAAACAGAATTAACAACGACACAAAAATAGCAAAAAACATGAAACATGGAAACACAAGGTAGAACGCAACGCCAAACAGTCAACAACAATACACAGCACAACAAACAATGAAACAACAAACACAACAAACAAACATCGTACAACGTACAACAAACAGCACACAACGACAACCCAACAAAACAAACGTAAAAAAAAAACACACACAACCCAACAAAACAAACACACAACGAAAAAATAAACAACAACAACAACCCAACAAAACAAACAACAAACAATACGTGAAACACTCTCCCACACAAAGATGGAAGAGGTCACGCCAGCAGAGGAAGGAGCGATCGATAGGGCATACACCAAGCATACCAAGCATACACTGCCAACATTGCTTGTATGCTCCAACAAACAGCCGGTGTACGTGCATGTGCATGGAGTGGCGGAAGGCGAGTGTATATGTGCAGACGTATGTATGGAGGCGCAAGAGAAATGATAATGTATCCGAGCAGCGCTTCAGCACACGGTTTAGCATACGAGCGAGTTCTGTTGCTGCTTTTGAGAGTTAAAATTTAACATCCTGCCTAACATTTCGGAGTTTTGGACTTCAAGTGGCCTGAAAGATTGCCTTCTGCGTCGACAAGTGTTGCGAGCGATCGAAAATGTTGTGCTGAAGAGTCGGTTGTGGACGTTGTTGCTTAAGGTTGCTGGTGGTTTCCAGAACTGCCTTGTATGAGCCAAGGTTCGTATCTGATTCGGCCATATAAGTACATACGCTTGTATAGCGCCTTATAGCACCTGATGTTATACAAAATGAACAACAACTTCGTAACGTCGTTGCTAACTTCACGACATCAACGACGTTTTCTAAGTGTCCGCTGCCGCTGTTGCTTTTCAAAAGACAGCGCCCTCTGCGATGAACGACAGAATCTGGAACGGCTCAGTGCCTCTTCTGTCTCAACCTTTCTGTTATTTCCTCCTTCATCCCTTCCTTTGTCACCTCCTTTAATGTCACCCCCTCTGTCACTTTTTCTGTCACCTCCTCTGTCACCTTCTTCAATGTCACCTCCTCTGTCACCTTCTTCAATGTCACCTTCTCTGTCACCTTCTTTAATGTCACCTTTTCTGTCACCTCCTCTGTCACCTCCTTTAATGTCACCTCCTCTGTCACAGCTTCTTTCCATCATCTTCTCTCTCACAGTCTTTTCAATCACCTCCATTCCATTCTTCTGCCACTCCTCTCAGCAACGATATTTTTTAGAACTTTTTTAATGGGAGTTGTTGAGGCAATGGAAGTTGATGGGGGCTGGTGGAGGTTTGTAAGGGTTGGTGGAGGTTGGTGGAGGTTGGTGGAGGCTGGTGGAGGTTGGTGGAGGTTGGTGGAGGTTGGTGGAGGTTGGTGGAGGTTGGTGGAGGTTGGTGGAGGTTGGTGGAGGTTGGTGGAGGTTGGTGGAGGTTGGTGGAGGTTGGTGAGAAGATAGGAAAGGATTATGTAGTTGCAAAAGATGATGCAGTTAGGGAGGATGGTGTAACGAAGAATGCAGCAAAGAGCTGTTCCATAGACACAAGCACAAGCTCAAAAGGACAAGCTTTGAAGTCAGGGTGGTGACTCGAATGGGTTAGGCGGCTGAAAGGGTGAGTATTGTCCTCCCAAACGCAAGAATGCTTTAAAAGCCGGTTTAATCTTCAAAAGCAGCTTTCTTAGAAAGGTGAATTAATTCTCTCGTCTTAGGTCAGACGAGAGAATTTACAAGTGCCAGGAACTAAGCGGGCAGCGCTATTAAAAGCTCTGGTGGAAAGGTGTAGCGTGGTCTCTGGGAGTCTCTGGATGAGAGGTGAACAGAAGGATGAGAATGAGGATGAAGATGAAGATGAAGATGAGGATGAGGATGAAGATGAAGATGAAGATGAAGATGAAGATGAGGATGAAAATGAAGATGAAGATGAGGATGAGGATGAAGATGAAGACGAAGATAAAAATGAAGACGAAGATGAAGATGAATTATGAGATCAAGAACAAAATAATGACCATATGGATGCGATAGTTGAATAAATGAGGGGGGGGGGTGGATGTGGCTGTTGCGGAAGGCAGTGTGTAAGGGAGGTGAGAAACAAGCGACCACTTTGTTGGAGGATTAAGAAAGACTGAGTGATATTTCTTCAAATCTTCTTAATCGTGTGTTATTGGTCATGTTCAAATCTTCTTAATCATGTGTTATTGGTCATGTTCAAATCTTCTTAATCATGTGTTATTGGTCATGTTCAAATCTTCTTAATCGTGTGTTATTGGTCGTGTTCAAATCTTCTTAATCATGTGTTATTGGTCATGTTCAAATCTTCTTAATCATGTGTTATTGGTCATGTTCAAATCTTCTTAATCATGTGTTATTGGTCGTGTTCAAAGCCTCTTAATCATGTGTTATAGGTCGTGTTCAAATCCTCTTAATCATGTGTTGTTGTTGATGTCTTAATCTTCTTAATCATGTGTGGAGACTTGTGGAGTGACCTTGTATTGGTTGCCATAACATATTTGCCATAATTCATTTCATGACCTCTCTAATCAACGCGTCATAACCTCACACGTCATAATCACACGCGTCATAAACACATATACGTCATAAACAGATATACGTCATAAACAGATATACGTCATAAAAATATACTTCATAAACACATACGTCATAAACATTCACTTCTTAAACATACACACCGGTAAACACTGAGTCATAAATACACACGTCATAAATACGCACAAGTTATAAATACACACAAGTCATAATTACACACAAGTTATAAATACACACAAGTTATAAATACACACAAGTTATAAATACACACAAGTTATAAATACGCACAAGTTATAAATACACACAAGTTATAAATACACACAAGTTATAAATACACACAAGTTATAAATACACACAAGTCATAAATACACACAAGTTATTAATACACACAAGTTATTAATACACACAAGTTATAAATACACACAAGTTATAAATACACACAAGTCATAAATACACACAAGTTATTAATACACACAAGTTATAAATACACACAAGTTATAAATGTGTGTGTGTGTGTGTGTGTGTGTGTGTGTGTGTGTGAGTGTGTGTGTGTGTGTGTGTGTGTGTGTGTGTGTGTGTGTGTGTGTGTGTGTGTGTGTGTGTGTGTGTGTGTATGTTTGTGTGTGTGTGTATTTGTTTATGAGTGTGTGTGACCACTCAGGCACAAGGCCTCCCAACTCCTCCATCCTATCTCGTACACATTCAACACATTCATGCACTCCGCAAATGTTTTTTGTTATTTTTTTTCACTAGAACTTATTCCTATTATTAATCAACACTCCTCAAACCATCCAGCCTGTAGAAGTACTGAGCCAAGAAAGAAGATTGAGAAGGGAGCCTTGGGTAGGAATTGAAGAGAGGAAGAAAGAAAAGAAAAAAGAAAAAAAGTTTGAAGAAGAAACGGAAGAAAAAGGATAGAATTGGAGTAGAAGAAAAAAAAGAAAAATTGTGGGATGACTGAAAAAGAAGGCTCCAAGAAGGATTGAAGGAGGAAAAAAAATAGAAGGAGAAGAAGAAGAAGAAGAAGAAGAAGAAGAAGAAGAAGAAGAAGAAGAAGAAGAAGAAGAAGAAGAAGAAGAAGAAGAAGAAGAAGAAGAAGAAGAAGAAGAAGAAGAAGAAGAAGAAGAAGAAGAAAAAGAAGAAGAAGAAGAAGAAGAAGAAGAAGAAGAAGAAGAAGAAGAAGAAAAAGAAGAAGGAGAAGAGCTTGAAGAGGTAGGAAGCAAGTCAACAAGAAGAAAATATTGAAGAAGAATTGAAAGAAGATTCGAAACAGAAGACAAAAAGAGACGAAGAAAAAGTGGGAGGAGCATGCGGAAGGGTTAGAGAGACATGGAAGACGATTACTCTATCAGCGCCAGTCCCACAGCCGAGATCACCATCCGGTCTTCACCCCTCGCCTCCTCCTCACCCCTCCACGGCTCGTTCGGAGGCCTGATGGAGGGAGCGGGAGACTTCAAAGACGTACTGAAGCAGTATCCTGGTAAAGGTCTCGGCATGAGCACCCTCAACAGCCTCGTCATGCCCTCGTGTGGAGACCTCGACCGCAGCGACCTCGAAGCAGTGGACGCGGAGTGTGTGGTGAATGGCGGAGAGGTGATGGAAGAGGAAAGCTCCTTCTCGTCTGAGGCTTCTCTCCACAAGGATGCTCCGACCGACATGACTCCGGAACTGCAAGCGAGTATCGAGTTGCAAACAGCTCTTGCCAATCTCGGCTTCACACTCTCAGACTTGGGAAATGGTGTAGAAATCCACACAGCCATGGACTCTGACATGCTGGTTGACGAGCTGAATGCCCAGAATGACAGTGGCTTCGACGGCAGTGTCAAGGGAGATGAAGGCCTTTACTGCGCCAGCAACAACAGCAACAGCCTGGCAACTCAGCAAGTCATTTACCTCAACGGTAACGAGCTGAATTTTTTCAACAACAACAACAACAACAACGGCGGTGGTGACAACAACAACAACATCGTCAACAACAACAACAACAACAATCTTATCTTGCAGAGTGATGCTAGCGACGTAGATTTGAGGCAGCAGCTAGAATGGCACAAGGTGTTTAGCGGTCAGGAGGAGATGCTGGAGGATGGGACAAGCATGGAAGGAATCCACACATACATCCTCAGCAACATTGGCAATCAACTCTGCCTCAGCAACCTCAACAGGGACCAGCAACTCAACAACACACAACTCGTCAACTACGTACTCGACGACGGCCAACAACAACAACAACAACAACAGCTTAATTTCAACAACAACAACAACAACATCAACATCGACAACAACAACATTCTTATTGACAACGCCAACATCATCGACAACAACAACATCAACAACAACATGGTACAAGCGTGTGAGTTGAGTAGGGCCCAGTTGCTAGAGAACATAAACAACATCGTCCTCAGGAATGACCACTTCCTGCAGAACATCATCATCAGGAACCCAAGTAGCGGTGATGGTGCTGCTGATGTTGTCACAGGCTCTGATGACGATGGAGGTGGTGGTGATAACAACTGCAACGCTGATGACATCAACAACGACATCAACAACAACATCAACAATAACATCAACAACAACATCAACAGTAACATCAACAACAACATCAACAATGATAATATTATCAAAATTTCTGATGGTCATATTAGTATTAACAACAACAACAACAACAACAACAACAACAACAACAACAACAACAACAACAACAACAACAATAACAACAACAACAACAACATTATTAGTAACAGCAATACAAATGAAAATAATGATGGTTTGAATGAAGAGCTTAATGTTCATAATATAGACAATAACCACAACGTCAACAACAACAACAACAACAACAACAACAACAACATTAACATCAACGGCTTGCTTAACACTACTTCAGCAGAAGCTAGTCTTCTCAAACAACAAAACTTGCTCATCTCGCAACTTAACAACATCAACAACAACAACAATAATATCAACAACAACATCAACAACACTAACATCAGTAACAACAACAATACTATCTTCAACAACAACAACAACAACAACAACAACAATATTTTCAACAATAAGTTCAAATGTGACGACAACAATCTAACCTCTACGCTACAACAACTCAAACAAGTCAACTCTATCATTCAGGACAACAAACTCAACAACAACAACAACAACAACATAAAACCAACAATTACTTACACACTCAACAACACTACTTCGACCATATACACCACCAACAACAACACGACTCTCAACACCTTCAGTTCCACAACTAACAACAACAACAACAACATCTACACCAGCACCACCAACAACAACACCACTACCTCCAACAACAACAACAACAACAACAACAATCTCACCAACAACACCACCACTAATAACACCAGCACCTCAACACCCACCACCACCACCACACTGGGAGGCAGTACATGCAAGATAGGACCCAACGGCGAAAAAGTCTTCACGTGTCAGCACTGTTGCAGGCAGTTCAAGCAGGCAGTTTCTCTCAACGCGCACATGCGCATTCACGTGATGGCGAAACCATTTTCCTGTCAGCTGTGTCAAAAGCAGTTCTCAAAGTTTGGGAACCTCAAGATCCACATGCGGATCCACAGCGGCCTCAAGTCGTTCAAGTGCTCTCAGTGTCTCAGTACGTTTTCCACCAACAGCCACTCTCACTCCCCCCATCTCTGTGCCTCCTGTCTCAAACCTGACTCCCTTCGCAGCAACAAGATCAACCACCTTCTCATTTCAAACTCCTTCACACCCTCCTCGTCCTCTTCCTCTTCTTCCTCACCCTTTGCAGACTTCTCCACTCCAGCCACCAGCAACAACAGCAACCTAATCGTTACTATTTCTACCCCTCAAGAAAACAACAACAACGTCACTAACAACGTCAACAACATCACCAACAACAACATCACTAACAACAACGTCATCAACAACAACGTCAACAACAACAACGTCACCAACAACAACATCAACAACAACATCATCACAACTGACTCAAACACCACCTATAAGCTATCCTCCAATGAAGATCCCCCTAACTTCAACTCAACCCTCGTCAACTTCACCCCCTCCTACACCGGCGCCTTTACCGCATCCCCCGTCAACAACAACAACAACAACAACAACAACAACAACAACAACAACAACAACAACAACAACAACAACAACAACAATGATAATAATAATAACAGCAACACGCCAATAACAACCATCACAACCACCATTGACAGCAAAAATTTTAACAGCAACCTCATCACCAACAACATCGCTACAAACAACACAATCCTCAACAACACCAACAACAACATTGACAGCAAGGTTCTTAGCGACAACAGCAACAACAACAACAATACTATAAAGCACCAGCTTATCACGCCACTCAACATCAACAACATCCTCACAGCCAACAAGCCGTACGTATGCACGGAGTGTAGTCAACAATTTACGCAGAACTGCAACCTGGTTGATCACATGAAAGTTCACACTATCCAGAAGTCCTTCTCGTGTCCGCAATGCTCAAAACAATTCACGCGTAACTCTTCCCTCACGCACCACATGCGCAACCACAGCGGAGAAAAGCCATTCAGGTGCGGACACTGTGGCAAACAGTTCACGCGCAATTCGTCACTTACGCACCACATGAAGGTTCACAGCGACGGCAAACTCTTCACGTGTACGCACTGCGGGAAACAGTTTGCTAGGCATATCAGTCTGAACGCTCACATGAGGGTACACGCCAGCAATCGACCTTTTCACTGCCTCTTCTGCCCCAAACAGTTTACACGTAACTCCTCCCTCAACCACCACCTGAGGAGCCACAGCGGAGACAAGCCGTACGAGTGTCCGGAGTGCAGCAAACAGTTCACGCAAAACTCGTCGCTAAAGGACCACTTGCGTCTGCACACGGGTGAGAGACCTTTTAACTGCAACCACTGCAGCAAGCAGTTCTCGCGCAACTCATCGCTCGTGCACCATCTCAAAGTACACAGCGGTGATAAGCCTTACACCTGTCAACACTGCGGTAAGAAGTTCGCCAAGAACATCGGACTGAACGCGCACATGCGAATCCACACCGCCACCCGACCATTCAGCTGCCCCCACTGCAGCAAGCAGTTCACGCAGAACAGTAACTTGAACGTGCACATGCGCATCCACAACCTCGCCAACCAATCAGGACACAGCAATCCACCTCCCAACGCCGCCTCTGTCGTCACCGCCGCCGCAGCCGCTCTCGCATCCTCTCTCGCCAATAACAACAACAATAATAATAATAATGATAATATCAATAATATAAACAATAATAATAATAACAATAACAACAACAAAGATGCTGACGAAAACAACGATAATAAACTTGTTTTTAGCAACAACAACACTAATATCAACAACAACGTCAACAATAACAGCAACAACTTGAACATAATGACCAATTCCAGCCTTTTCAACAACAACAACAACAACAACAACAACATCAACAACATCAACAACAGCAACGACCTTCCCTCCACAGCTCAGCTCATAGCAGCTAATTTGCCAAGTGCTCAAAGCCTGTTAGCCGCAGCAGCCATTTCACAACAACAACAGGACAACAACAGCAACAACAACACTGCACAACTACCCAACTACCTCACTTCTCAAGAACTTCTCAACAACTACATTGGGGCTCTGGGCTGTCTCTCCAACAACAACAACAACAACAACCAACCATCTTCCTCCCCCGACAACGACAACGACAACGATAACTTACAAGGGGATTTTTCGTCCATCAACTCCAAGCAGTCCAACTTTTTAGCAGCTCTTCCTCCCACTCTCCACTTCAACACTGACAACATTTCTTTCAACAACAACAACAACAACAACAACAACAACACTCTCGAGCGCTATGAACTCAACATGTCTGACCCCCAAGACCTCAACACCCTCCTCAACAACAACAATCTCTTCAGCAACAATCTTCTTTTCAACAACAACATCAACGTCAGCAATAGCAACAACAACACCACCAACAACATCATCAACGTCAACTACGTCAATCTCACCATGGAACAGGCTAACCTTCTCAACATGAACTTTGCAGCAAGTAATCTTGCCTCTCTCAACAACAACCTCCTCAACCTCATCTGCGAAAGTGCCAACAACGAAAACAACAATTGCAACAACAACGATGAAAACAACAACAATAATGATGAAAACAACAGCAATAATGAAGTTCAACTTAACAGCAACCACAACGAAATTCACCTCAACAACAGCATCAACAACAACCTCAACAACAACCTCAACAACAACCTCAACAACAACCTCAACAACAACATCAACAACAACCTCAACAACAATAACATCTTTGACTCTTCGTTCTTCCCTCAAATTTTTTGCCCATTCAACAACAACAACAACAACAACACCAACGACATCAATAATAATACCAACAACAACAATATCACCAACAATTCCAACACCAACAATAGCATCGAACAACAACAACAACAACAACAACAACAACAACAGTTGGACACCACCCCGCAAAATATCAAGCTATTCAACACCTCTTTGCAAGTCACCACCCTTCAAAACCTCACATCTACCCCCCCTCCCACCATCATCACTCCCACCCCCCCTCCCACCATCATCACTCCCACCATCACTCCCACCATCATCACTCCCACCATCATTTCCACCACAACCTCTACCACCACCTCCATTCCTAACACCACTCCCACCACATCCACCTTTGTCTTATCTACCACCGCATCCCCTTTCATCTTATCCACCACCGCCACACCAACCACATCTTTTGTTGCTCCGTGCAACAAGGAGCTTTCCACAGCATCTCTTGTCTCAAACTTCGTTACAACTTCCTCTAATCAACAACTTGTCCAATGTAACAACAAAAATAACACAACAAGCAACAACAATAACATAGCCGCTAGCAACAATAACCCAACACTCAATAACAATAACACAATACTCAACAACAACAACAACAACAACAACACAACAATAAACAATAATACAACAATAAGCAATAACACAACACACAACAATAACACAATACTTAACAAAAACAACAACACAACACTCAACAACAACACAATAATCAACAGCAACAACAACAACAACACAGCTATCAACAACTTCAACACAACCCTTAGAAACAAGTTTTCCAACAACAACAACAACAACAGCGTTTCCAACACCACTGAGTTTGGCAACAAAGTTGTATTAACGAAAAACAAGACGTTTCTTAGCAACAACAACACCCTCAACACTACCTGCAACAAAATAGTGACCAACAAAATCTGCAACAAGATTACTACTAACAAAATAACCACCAACAATCTTTGTAACAAAATTATTAACGTAGCTCCGATAAGCACCACCCTCAAAGAGTCAAACAACCACATCAACAACAACCACGTCAAAAAAACCCATCTCAACAACAACAACAACAATAACAACAATAACAACAACAACATCAACAACCTCAACAGTAACCACAACAGTAACGGTCATCATCTCAATAACCTCAACAACAACAACAACAACCACATCCAAAACTTTCCAAAAATAAAGGCAAACTTGATAACTATCACAAAAGACCCTTCCACTCTTCTCAAAGCCACTGTCGACCACAACAAAGTAGCCACAACCGACCACAAAACAGCCACCACAACCACCGACTACAACAAAACAACCACAACCACCGACCACAACAAAACAACCACCACCGATCTTAAAGCAACCACAACTGACCACATAACATCAACCGCCGACCACCACAAAGCAGCCACTAGTGGCAGCAGCGGCGACAAGGCCACAGACGACCACAGTAAGCGACAAGCTGGCGACTCTTTTTCGTCGCCTCTCACCGTCATGACCGACTCGCAACTCATCAACATCAGTGCTAACAACAACTTCCACAACCTCGTCTTTTGACGTCATCATCCACTCATTCATCCCTTTCTTCCATCCTTCCTCGCTGTCTTCTCTTCCATCCATCCTTGCTGTCTTTCTTCTTATTTCTATCTCTATTTCTTTTTCTTTTTTTTCCATCCATCTCTCTTTTTTTTCTTCTTTTTTCCTTATTTTCTTCTTTATTTATCTCCTTCCTTCCCACTCCCCCTCCACTCCCCCCCCCCCCCCCCTTGGCAACCCTCCTTTATTTGCTCATTCGATCCTTTTGTACATGCGTCATCACCTCCCCATCATCCCCATCACGAGGTGCAACAACAACACTCCACCATGCACTCGATGACGTCACCATCAACTTCATGACGTCATTCTCAAGTCCGTGATCTCTTCGTGAAACTTATGACGTCTCATTACACTCCGTGACGTCAAGCTAAAATTCGGGGCGTCGTCGTAAACTTCATGACGCCATCAAATGTATGATGATATCATCAACCTTATGATGACGTCATTGAGTTTATGGTGACGTCGTCGGATGTAGGATGACGTCATTGTTTGTACACGTGTCCAGTGTCCGTTTCGAATATTTTTTTTAGGTATTTATTGAATTGTTTGGTTTTCCCCCTTCAAGCGCCTCCTGTTGTTGGTGTTGCTGTTTCCGTTGTTTTTGTTGTTGCTGTTGCCATTGTTGTTGTTGTTGTTGCTGTTGCTGTTGTTGTTATTATTGTTGTTGCGTTCCGTTGAGGCTTCTACGTTGAATTTGGTACGTCGTAACTCGAAGCGTCGTGAGTCGAAGCGTCGTAACTCGAAGCGTCGTAACTCGAAGCGTCGTGAGATGCTGGCAGGACTGAACTAGTCGATATCATTTGGTTTCATTTTGAGTGATTTGTGTTTCAAGAGTGCAATAGTCGCATTTATTTAGCGCATAATTTTTCTTTCATTTATTTAGCGCATAATGATTCCTTCATTTGTATAGCGCATTTTAATTCCTTCATTTGTATAGCGCAGCACCCATTGTGCCGCCACAACATCTCGGAGGCAGCATTCGAGCTCGGTAGCTTTCAGATCTCCATTTCATCATCATCTACTTTCACTTCCACCGCCACTGTCACTAAAGTACTGCTACATCACCGCCACCGCTACCACAACCACCACCGCTACCCCAACCGCCACCGCTACCACAACCACCACCGCTACCCCAACCGCCACCGCTACCACAACCACCGACAATAAAACAATTCCTACCACCTATATAACCACCACCGTTATAACACTCCGACCACACTACT
This sequence comes from Branchellion lobata, assembly GCA_947562095.1. Lineage (NCBI taxonomy): Eukaryota > Metazoa > Annelida > Clitellata > Hirudinida > Piscicolidae > Branchellion > Branchellion lobata. The sequence continues at coordinate 1,075,876 of OX387259.1, read as the reverse complement.
CCAATCACACTACACAACTCCAACCACACCACACCACTCAAACCACTCCAACCACACCACACCACATCACACCACACCACACCACACCACACCACACCACACCACACCACATCACACCACACCACACCACACCACACCATACCACTCCAACCACACCACACCACACCACTCCAACCACACCACACCACACCACTCCAACCACACCACACCACCCTATTTAATGGCGTTCTTAAAGAGTCACAAACTGCATGGTTATTAATGCACCTTCCAAGCATAACAGACTGTTGGGCTCTGTGCACGCTCCTTCTCGTCACATCCATTGATACATCATTCATATTTATATTATCCATAATTATATTATCCATAATTATATTATCCATAATTATATTATCCATAATTATATTATCCATAATTATATTATCCTATAATTAAATTATCCATAGTTGAAATATTTTTTTATTGCTTTGTTCATAATAAAAATACCTATAATAATTTTATTTCCTATAATAATAATAATCATTATTGAAATATGATTGACTCGTTCGTAATTGTATTATCATCCACACTCATCTCTCATCTATGTTTCTATTGAAGGTATCTCACTCTTGAATTGGAGCACTCCCCAATGCCTCTGCCGCATTGGCCTCTCAGACCTGCGTGTGTGTGTGTGTGTGGCGTTTGCGACCTATTTATTCAACCGCTGTTGCTATGGCTACTACTTCTCTCCAGCTTTCTCTACTCTTCTCCACCCTCTCCACTCATCTCCACCCTTTCCACTCCTTTCCACCCTCTCCACTCTTATCCATATCTCTCCACCCTCTCCACTCCTTTCCACCCTCTCCACTCATCTCCACCCTCTCCACTCCTCTCCACCCTCTCCACTCTTATCCATATCTCTCCACCCTCTCCACTCCTCTCCACCCTCTCCACTCTTATCCATATCTCTCCACCCTCTCCACTCCTCTCCACCCTCTCCACTCTTATCCATATCTCTCCACCCTCTCCACTCATCTCCACCCTCTCCACTCCTCTCCACCCTCTCCACTCTTATCCATATCTCTCCACCCTCTCCACTCCTCTCCACCCTCTCCACTCTTATCCATATCTCTCCACCCTCTCCACTCCTTTCCACCCTCTCCACTCCTCTCCACCCTCTCCACTCCTTTCCACCCTCTCCACTCCTTTCCACCCTCTCCACTCCTCTCCACCCTCTCCACTCCTTTCCACCCTCTCCACTCATCTCCACCCTCTCCACTCCTTTCCACCCTCTCCACCCTCTCCATCCTCTCCACTCCTCTCCACCCTCTCCACTCTTATCCATATCTCTCCACCCTCTCCACTCCTCTCCACCCTCTCCACTCCTTTCCACCCTCTCCACTCCTTTCCACCCTCTCCACTCCTCTCCACCCTCTCCACTCCTTTCCACCCTCTCCACTCCTTTCCACCCTCTCCACTCCTTTCCACCCTCTCCACTCCTTTCCACCCTCTCCACTCCTTTCCACCCTCTCCACCCTCTCCATCCTCTCCACTCCTCTCCACCCTCTCCACTCTTATCCATATCTCTCCACTCTCTCCACTCCTCTCCACCCTCTCCACTCTTATCCATATCTCTCCACCCTTTCCACTCCTTTCCATCTCTTTCCACCCTCTTCATCCCTCCCTCTCCCCCATCCTTCCACCCACCCATAACCCTTTAACCTTTGCGGCCTTTTCTTCTCTTCAACACCCCTCTTACTCTTTTCCCCCTCTCATCACCCCCCTCCTCACCACCCCCTCTCACCACCCCCCTTCTCACCACCTCCTCTCACCACCTCCCCCCCTTTCCCCCCCACCTTCTCTACACCCTCTTTCACCACTTTTCAATGTTCTCTCTTTACCTCCTTCATCCCTCCCATCCTTCTTCCTCTCTCCATCACTATCGCTCTATACAACAGAATGCGGTGTGTTGTTTTTTTGTTGTAGTTTTAATTGTTGTTGTTGTTGTTTGTTTGTTTGTTGTTTCAATTGTTGTTGTTGTTGTTGCAATTGTTGCAGTTGTTGTTGTTGTTTTTGTATTGTTTTTGTAGCGTTGTTGATTTCAACTTCTCATATTTAAGTTCCGATTGTAAATATTTTCATTTTGCGGCTCTGTGGGTTTGCAATTGTTGAATGTTCCTTACAAAGTTGGAATCCTTCTTTCTATTACAATATTTTACTCTGTATTACTCTGTATCACTTTGTATTACTTTATATTACTTTATATTACTTTGTATTACTTTGTAGTACTTTATATTACTTTATATTACTTTATATTATATTATATTATATTATATTATATTATATTATATTATATTATATTATATTATATTATATTATATTATATTATATTATATTATATTATATTATATTACTTTGTAGTACGTTCATGGCATCTCCAGTGCTCTGGTGCTTTTGAGTTGTGTGCATTTTGGTTGTTGGTGTGACGCCTTGTCGTCCCATTCAAGACCCCCTGACATCCTTCGATACAATACAATACAATACAATGCAATGCGATATTATACAATACAAAAAAATACAATACAATACGATATTATACAATACAACAAAATACAATATAATACAAATAATGCAATGCAATATTATATGGTACAACACAATAAAATACAATAAAATACGATACAATGCGATACAATATAGGACGATGCAATATAGGACGATACAATATAGGACGATGCAATATAGGACGATGCAATATAGGACGATCCAATATGGGACGATACAATATGGGACGATACAATATGGGACGATACAATATAGGACGATACAATATAGGACGATACAATATGGGACGATACAATATAGGACGATACAATATAGGACGATACAATATGGGACGATACAATATGGGACGATACAATATAGGACGATACAATATAGGACGATACAATATGGGACGATACAATATAGGACGATACAATATGGGACGATACAATATGGGACGATACAATATGGGACGATACAATATAGGACGATACAATATAGGACGATACAATATGGGACGATACAATATGGGACGATACAATATGGGACGATACAATATGGGACGATACAATATGGGACGATACAATATAGGACGATACAATATGGGACGATACAATATGGGACGATACAATATGGGACGATACAATATGGGACGATACAATATGGGACGATACAATATGGGACGATACAATATAGGACGATACAATATAGGACGATACAATATAGGACGATACAATATGGGACGATACAATATAGGACGATACAATATAGGACGATACAATATGGGACGATACAATATAGGACGATACAATATGGGACGATACAATATAGGACGATACAATATGGGACGATACAATATAGGACGATACAATACAATGGAGTGAAATACAATACAAATACGAATATTGTTATAGTGGCATCAACCCCAAAGAACCTCAAGGCCACTTCCTTGTTGTGGCGATTATTACACTGACACAGCGTCACCTCGTGCAGAGGAATGAGTTGGATGGAGCAGCGAATGATGTTGAGGGGGTTGCAAGGAAGTGGAGAAGTAGTGTGACCATATTTTCTTGCTCCTGTAATCAGCCTGGCAACTCAAGTGGAGAACAGACGCCGTGCTAGAGTGGCTTAGTCACCTAGTAGCCCACGGAGAGTAAAACCGTTTCCATGGAAGCGTCTTTGAACATGTGCTGGTAAGCGCGCTACAAACGTCTTGAGCAGATTAGATTAGATTGAATGAGATTAGATTAGATTAGATAAGATAAGATAAAAATAAGATTAGATTAGATTAAATAAGATTAGATAAGATTAGATTAGATAAGATTAGATTAGATAGGATTAGAGGAGATAGGATTACATGAGATAGGATTAGATTAGATAGGATTAGATTAGATGGGATTGCATGAGATAGGATTAGAGGAGATAGGATTACATGAGATAGGATTAGAGGAGATAGGATTACATGAGATAGGATTAGAGGAGATAGGATTAGATGAGATAGGATTAGATTAGATAGGATTACATGAGATAGGATTAGAGGAGATAGGATTACATGAGATAGGATTAGAGGAGATAGGATTAGATGAGATAGGATTAGATTAGATAGGATTACATGAGATAGGATTAGAGGAGATAGGATTAGATTCCAAATCTATTTTTCAAACAAGTTCATCATTTGATTGATTCAAAGAAGACGATCAAAAGTATGCTGGCCTGGGAGTTGCGCTGGTAGAAGTGAGCTCCTTGCAGTAGTTCTAACAGGTGCTTCTCGACTGGTGTGGTGTGGTGTGGTTTGGTGTGGCGTGGTGTGGTGTGGTGTGGTGTGGTGTGGTGTGGTGTGGCGTGGTGTGGTGTGATGTGGTGTGGTGTGGTGTGGTGCGGTGTGGTGTGGTGTGGTGTGGTGTGGTGTTGTGTGGTGTGGTGTGGTGTGGTGTGGTGTGGTGTGATGTGGCGTGGTGTGGTGTGGTGTGGTGTGGTGTGGTGTGGTGTGGTGTAGTGTGGTGTGGTGTGGTATGGTGTGGCGTGGCGTGGTGTTGTGTGGTGTGGTGAAATTTGGTGTAGTGTGGTATGGCGTGGTGTGGTGTGGTATGGCGTGGTGTGGTGTGGTATGGCGTGGTGTAGTGTGGTATGGCGTGATGTGGCGTGGTGTGGCGTGGTGTGGTGTGGTGTGGTGTGGTGTGGTGTGGTGTGGCGTGGTGTGGTGTGGTGTGGTGTGGCGTGGTGTGGCGTGGTGTGGCGTGGTGTGGTGTGGTGTGGTGTGGTGTGGTGTGGTGTGGTGTGGTGTGGTGTGGTGTGGTGTGGTGTGGTGTGGGATGAAATCCTTTTTCCAACAAAGAACTCATTTCCAATCAAAATCACTCCATTAAGAATTCCCCTTCAATCAACTCTTCCAATCAAACACACCTCCCTCTCAAACACCCTCCCAGATAGAAACCTTTTCTCCCACAAGATTCCTCTCTTCTACTCAAAACATTCTTCCCCCAATAAGAATACCAAACTGAAACCCCCCACCAATGAAAACTTTCCAATTAACTTCCCCCCCCCCCCCCAAATAAGAATTTTTCAAGTTACCTCTCTCCCCCACCAATAAGAACTCTCCAATCAAACCACCCACCCAATAAGAACTCTCCAATCAAACCACCCACCCAATAAGAACTCTCCAATCAAACCACCCACCCAATAAGAACTCTCCAATCAAACCACCCACCCAATGAAAACTCTCCAATTAAACCACCCACCCAATAAGAACTCTCCAATCAAACCACCTACCCAATAAGAACTCTCCAATCAAACCACCCACCCAATGAAAACTCTCCAATTAAACCACCCACCCAATAAGAACTCTCCAATTAAACCACCCACCCAATAAGAACTCTCCAATCAAACCACCCACCCAATAAGAACTTTCCAATCAAACCACCCACCCAATGAGAAACCCCAGTTCAACCACCCAACCAGTAAAAACCCGATATTAAAACAATCCCCCCCCCCTCCAATGAACACTTTTGGCCCTTTTCCAAGGGCAATCAAGCGACCACATCACTAATGCATCAGTTCTCATTAAGCTTTCACCTTCCTTAAACATTAAGCTCCACATAAGGTGAGTGATTTATCGCTATGGAATGTGTTGACTCAAATGGGGTTGAACAAGATGGCATGGAGTAGAAGTTAAGAGTGGAAAAAGTGGAAGAAAAAATAAAATAAAAAAAAGTTTGAGAAGGAAGAGGAAGAAAAGTAAATGGGAGGAGGAAGAGGAAAAGGAAGAGGAGAAAGAAAAAAGAGAAAAGATAAGAATAAGAAAAAGAAGAAGAGAAGAAAAATAAATAAAAAAGAAGGAGAAGAAGAAGGAAGAGGAAGAAAAGAAGAAGGAGAAGGAGGAGAAAAAGGAGAAGAAGGAGAAGAAGGAGGAGAAAGAGGAGGAGGAAAAGGAGGAGGAGGAAGAAGAGAAGAAGAAGGAGAAGAAGGAAGAAAAAGAAGAGAAGGAGGAGGAGGAAGAGGAGGAAAAGAAAAAGGAGGATAAGGAGGAAGAAGAAGAGCAAAACCAACATTTGAGGGTTTCATAGAGGAGTTCGGAGGCCTTGATGTGGTCGATGACGGATTTCAAGGGAGCTCTCTCAGGCTTTGTGACGTCACGAGGGGGGTGTATTTTGAAGGAGGCGAAGAGGTGGGAGGCGTGGAGGAAGTGACAAGGAGAGTAACTCATCGACTCATCTGCCACCACAGGACGTTGCCCTGATCTCTGAGTGGCGCATGGTGGTGCATAGTGGTGTATGGTGGTGCATGGTGCATGCATGGTGCATGCATGGTGGTGCATGGTGGTGCATGGTGCATGCATGGTGGTGCATTGTGCATGCATGGTGGTGCATGGGTGGCTCATAGTAATCATGAAAAAGGTGACAAACCTTGCTGTAATTTAGGTGGCTGCTGTAGTGGATGTTGAAGAAAGAATCTTTCATCTCATCCTCCCTTGCGTCCTCCTCCCTCTCCACCTCCGCCATCATGTCAGTCAACATTGCCTTACTCCAACACTAGTCTTCTGCAGTTTTCAAGCACTAGTCTTCCGTAGTCTTCAAGCACTAGTCTTCTGTGGTCTTCAAGCACTAGTCTTCTGTAGTCTTCAAGCACTAGTCTTCTGTAGTCTTCAAGCACTAGTCTTCTGTAGTCTTCAAGCACTAATCTCCTTTAGTAGATTTAACTCTAGTCTGTTGTAGATTTCAAGCAAGTTGTCTGCTGCAGACTATAAACTCTTTCGTCTACACGCCACTTACATTCCTATTTAGATCTCTGTGGCCGTGTGTGGCGGTGCGTGGCCGCTTGTTGGAGAGATGGGGCGGTGAAGTTGTCCACAAAGATATGGTCTTCTTAGAACACAGCAATATGCAGTCACCAGACTAACTAACTGATGCCCTTCAACCAAAACATTTATGCAGCGCTTCTGAAATTTTATTAATAATTTGTTTCAATACCAAAAAATTGGAATAAAAATAAACCATTTATTTGTTTATTTACAAAAACACTTAAGTAATACTCAAAATTCAGTCCTACTCCCCAGCAGCGAGTGAAATGGCTTCGCTGAAGACGCTTTTAAAAGCTTGTCCGAAAGGCGCTAGAAAAAGGCGCTAGAAAAAGGTAAAAGTAGCGAGATTATTCCGATAATCTGTAACACGGCATTTCTGTTAGCTGGCACAGATGAGGATGGCAAGCGAATCTTTCTAAGAGCTGTCTTACTCTTTAATTCCTTCATACAAATTAAGAAGGCTCATTAATTATTATTATTATCATTCATATTATTATCTTTATTTATTTCATTTGTTTTTTAAATTTTAATTATTCTTTTTTTCAAGTTATTATTATTATTTGTATTGAATGACTCATCGCTTATTCTTTTGTTTTATGACAATTCAATGATGGTTGCTCCTGTTTGCAACATTTACAGCGTCTGTCTGGGTTTGCTTCAATCAAGTCTATGAAAAAAACCGCAACCCTATGTCTTTTCGTCCCAGTCACTCTTAATCTAATCTAATCTAATCTAATCTAATCTAAGCTAATCTAATCTAATCTAATCTAATCTAATCTAATCTAATCTAATATATTCTAATTTAATTTAATCTAATCTAATCTAATCTGATCTAATCAAGACATTTGTAACGCGCCTTTGAGCACTATGTTCAAAGGCGCTCCAATGAAAACGGGGTTTTCTCGCTGTGGACTACTAGAGGACTGGACACTCTAGGACAACCTTGAATGTTATGCAACCGTATGTCACTCTTGGATACTATGAACAAGGAAGAAATTAGAATAGAGCAACAACAGTAACAGAATGAATAAGTTCCAAAAATATAGAACATATGAATGGATGGAAAAAAATTGTGGAAGATGTCAGAAAATATTCACCCTTCTTGCGAATACTGGAAAAACAAAAATAAGTTAAATGAAATATTTAAGACCACAATTGATTTCCAAAATTGTTTTATTTTCTGCATTTAAACTTGTTGTCAAAAAAACAATTGAATTTTTTTTAAATTAATTCGTAAATTAAGTTGAGCGATTTATCCATTTCCAGCTGATGCTCCAACGCATAGTGGTACCTCCACGTCTGAAAAGTTTTTATTTTAATTCCGATATTGTGAGGTTCATTTGACGGCCAACAATTTTTTCCTGCATTGAAAATATCAAAAAATTGAAAAAAAATGGATTCAAAGCTCATCACTGTATTGCTCACAGCGGCACTTTGTGTGATTTCAAACAAAAATATAGTAGAATGCACCTTGTCATGGGCGCCCTCGGACACCGCTCCAAGCGTCATGATCGCCATTCTGGTCAGGAACAAGGCACACACCCTTCCTTTCTTTCTCAACTACATCCACAACCTTGACTACCCCAAAGAACGCATTCGACTATGGTAATCTTTTATGAAAACGCTCTTTAATATTCATAATGAATGTATCTATAGATAGATGTATATATGTACATATATGTCAACTTTTACACGTAAAGTATTTCATTACAGGCTATTTAGTTAGTTCACAGCAATCACACATTATTTTGATTTCCCTCAGACAAAAAGTCACAAGTTAATAAATTCTCACAAATTTCCTCATTGAAAAAGATTGATCACTTGCCTCAACTTCCGAAGGATCCGCAGCGACCACAATGTGGACAACTCGGTGGTGCTGGTTAATGAGTGGCTCTCCCGAGTTCAACACCTCTACAACCATGTAGACTTCTATGACGACAACACTGAAACAAGTCGGTTGTGGTGGGGGTGGTGGTGAGATGATTGTGATGGTGCTGATGATGGTGGTGGTGATGATGGTAATGGTGATGATGAGGGTAATGATGATGATGATGGTGTTGATGATGAGGGTGGTGGTGATGGTGATGATGGTGATAATGTTGATGATAATGATAGTGGGAAAGAAGGCAACAAGAAACTACTACAAATAATAATAACAATAATAGTTTTACTACTACTACCAATAATAATAATAATGAGCATAAGAACCTTATTGAGCCGGCCTCCTGAAAAGCCTGAATGATGTCATGGCAGGTTACTCAGACTCAGAGGGTCCATTTGATTGGTCGAAGAAGCGGGTCAACAACATCTTGCGACTGCGTCAAGATGCTCTCAACACCGCTCGAGTGTCGTGGGTAGACTATCTGATGGTGGGTGTTGTTGTGGTTTTGGTGTTGTTGTTTTGATGATGATGATGTTGTGTTGGCTTTGTAAAACCATGTTACTCCACACCACATAACATGACTACATGACATGATCTCAAATCACATGATGCCACGCAACTTGAATGAAACCACTTCATATGATACCACACCACTCCACACCGCATGACACCACTCCACACCACACCATACCACACCATACCATACCACACCATACCACACCATACCACACCACACCACACCACAACACCACACCACCACACCACACCACAACACCACACCACACCACACCACAACACCACACCACAACACCACCACACCATACCACACCACACCACACCACCACACCAAACCACACCACACCACAACACCACCACACCACACCACACCAGTTTGTGGACTGCGACAACTTCCTGTTGAATGCACAAGTGCTCAAGGAACTCATCGAGGCCAACAAGTCTCAGCTTTTCGTTCCGACGATCAAACCATTTCTCACTCAATAATCAATCAATTAATTAATTAATTAATTAATTAGTTAATTAACCTCAATTAATTTTTAATGCATTAGTTTAAATTATTTATTTTCAAATTGTTTCCAGTTAATCTGTCAATTTTTGTGAATTGTTTTTCAATTATTTCGCGTTATTTTCAGCTTCCTTCACCCCTTCCCCCACCTTCTCACCCCTCCTCCCCCCTACCACCCCTCTTCCCCCCTACCACCCCTCTTCCCTCCTACCACTCTTCCTCTATCACCCCTTCTCCCCCCTACCACCCCTCTATCCTTCACTTCATTCCGTCTATCCTCTTCCCACCCTATCCACTACCCTTCCAACACTACATCCCATTTCATCACCCATTCTACCCCATCATACCACTACCCTACCTTCCATCCATCCTTTCACCCCATCCCACCACACCCATCTTTCCACTCCCTCCACCACACCCATTTCTCCACTTTCCCCACCACACCCATTCCTCCACTCCCCCACCACACCCATCCCTCCACTCCCCCCACCACACCCATCCTTCCACTCCCCCCACAGAGCTCTGGTGGCCCCCATGTTGAACGCCACCTTCTCTCGCCACTACAGCAACTTCTGGGGAGACATGGACGAAAACGTTGGTGACGCTGCAATGAGTCCTCTCTGAGGCGACTAATGACCACATCACCACTAGCATCATCATCATCTTCATCCTCATCATCGCCATCATTCTCATCCTCATCGTCATCATCATCACTGATACGTCTACTCACCACATATGTCAACCTCACAAAAGAACCTCCACAACACCAACACCACAACAAAGAAAACAACACCAACACCACACCAACAACACCAACACCACAATAACACCAACATTCCAACAACATCCACACCACAACAACAACATCCACACCACAACAACAACATCCACACCACAACAACAACATCCACAACACAACACCACCACAGGGCTACTACAAGCGATCGGACAACTACAACGACATCCACAAGCGTTACGTCACCGGAGCTTTCGAGGTGGACATCGCACCGATAATAATAACAATGATAATTATTATCATTATATATCACCCACCACCACCACCACAACCTACCACCGCCACAACCCACCACAACCCACCACCGCCGCCACAACCACCACTACCACAAACCACCACACGCAGGTTCCTGTGGTGCACTCTACTTACCTCATCCAGACCCGTCTCGCCTCCACCGCCAATGTAGCCTTCTACCCTCCCCCCCCAGACTACCAGGGACCCTTTGATGACATCATCATCTTTGCCTACAACAACATGCGGGCTGGCGTACCTTCCCACGTCATCAATCACCACTTCTACGGCCTCATGCTCGTTCCCATGGATACCCATGACGTCATCGATGACGAGAAACAACAACTTCTCCATCTGCGACTCGAGGCTATCAGTCAGTTGTTGTTGTCATCATTTTCATCATTACTATAATAACAATTATTACTATCGTCTTTTTCGTCATCATCATCATCATCATCACCATCATCATCATCATCATCATCATCATCATCATCATCATCATCACCATCATCATCATCATCATCATCATCACCACCTCCACACCACAGTATTGGAGGTAGCGTTTGAGAGTCTTCCCTACATGCCAGTGCAGGACAGGAAACCTGACAAGATGTCCTTTGATGAGGTTGTTGTTGTTGTTGTCGCTGTGGCTGTTGTTGTCGTTATTGTTGGTGTTGTTGTGGTTATTTTTGTTGTTTTTGTTTTTGTTGTCGTTGTGGTTGTTTTTGTTGTTGTTTTGGTTATTGTTGCTGTTACTCCATCACACACACACCTCACCACGCCACACCACGCATCACCAGGTGTACATGATCAACTTGCTCCGAAGGGGCGACCGCAGGAAGAAGATGGTGGCCTCCTTCAAACTCCTCGGCATCAACGCCACCATCGTCGATGCCGTCGATGGGAGGTGAGGAGGAGTTAGGAGTTAGGAGTTAAGAGGAGTTAGGAGGAGTTGGGAGGAGTTAAGAGGAGTTAGGAGGAGTTGGGAGGAGTTTGGAGGAGTTAGGAGGAGTTGGGAGGAGTTTGGAGGAGTTAGAAGTCACGAGTAGTTAAGAGGAGTTAAGAGGAGTTATCATCGTCACCACCACCATCATCACCATCACTACCTCTACCATCGCCACCCCCACTACCACCACCATCATCATCACCACCTCCCCTACAGCCTCCTCAACCAGACTTATATAGACTCCTTGAAGCTCAAGGTGCTCTCCTCCTACGCAGACCCCTACCACGGAACGTTGGTGCTTCCTCCTTCACTCCTCCTTCATTCCTTCATCTTTCCTCCTTCACTCTTCTTTCATTCCTCCTTCACTCCTCCTTCACTCCTCCTTCACTCCTCCTTCACTCCTTTTTCACTTCTCCTTCATTCCTCCTTCACTCCTCCTTCATTCCTTCATCACTCTTCCATCACCCCTCCATCATTCCTCCACCATCTTTTCATTATTATTTCATAGTTTCACACCAACACACCACAGAAACAAACACCACGACAGCCACCACGACCACAACAACGCCAAACTTGTATACACCACCACAAAAACCACCCACAACCCCACCACCACCCACAACCCCACCACCACCCACAACCCCACCACCACCCACAACCCCACCACCACCCACAACCCCACCACCACCCACAACCCCACCACCACCCACAACCCCACCACCACCCACAACCCCACCACCACCCACAACCCCACCACCACCACAACGACGACCACCACCACGACGGCCACAGACGCACTATGACCCTCGGAGAGATCGGCTGTTTTCTGAGCCACTACTTTGTGTGGCTGGATGTTCTGGGGCGCAATCTGGAAAGGGTCCTTATCTTTGAGGATGACATTCGCTTCCGGGTCTCTTTCCGTAGCAAGATTACGAGAGTTCTGTGGGACCTTAAACACTACCAACCCGACTGGGAGCTCACGTGGGTGGGGAAGAGAGTGGTGTGGTGTGGTGTGGTGTGGTGTGGTGTGGTGTGGTGTGGTGTGGTGTGGTGTGGTGCAGTGTGTGCAAGAAAAATAACAACACCAATAACCGCAGCATCAATGACCACAGCTCCAATTTTCTTCTAAAGCAACAACATTAACACTAACAGCAGCAGCGACACATAGACAACAACAACAACACTACTGCTAATACTGACAGCAGTCACCACACACACACACACACACACACACACACACACACACACACACACACACACACACACACACACACACACACACACACACACACACACACACACACACAAGGTACACACAGATACCCAACGCCAACACATCAACACCACTTCTACCACTTGCGCAGGTACATAGGCAGGAAGCGCCTTTATGAGGACGGGGAGCCCCTAGTGGAGGGTTCGGAAGTGCTGGTGAGGCCTCAGTACTCCTACTGGACTCTCGGCTATGCCCTCACCCGCTCTGGAGCCTTCAAACTGGTCGCTGAGGAACCCCTCGGCAAGTTGGTTCCCGTGGACGAGTACCTTCCTATCATGTTCCACCGCCACCCCAGGTGTTTGTCTTGCTGTCTCCCTTCATGTTCTCTTTTTTGTCCTCCTTCTCATCCTCCTCTTCCTCCTCCTTTTCTTTTTCCTCCCCGCGCAGAGACGACTGGAACGAGCACTTCCGGCAGAGAGACCTGGTGGCTGTGTCGACCTCTCCCCTCCTCATTGAGCCCACCCACTACACCGGGGAGCCAGGTGGTGGTGGTGGTGGTGGTGGTGATAGTGGTGATAGTGGTGATAGTGGTGATAGTGGTGATAGTGGTGATAGTGTGGTGGTGGTAGTGGTGGTGTTGTGGTGGTGGCGTGGTGGCGTGGTGGTGTGGTGGTGGTGTGGTGGTGATGATGGTGGTGGCGTGATGGTGTGGTGGTGGTGTGGTGGTGGTGTTGTGGTGGTGTTGTGCGTGGTTTATTGAGTGTTTAGTCTTTTTTGTCGTATGCTATCTGTAGTTTATTTCCATTACAACCATCATCATCACCACTGCCATCATCACCACCATACCAACTCAAACACACACCACACAACAACCACATCAAACCACACCACAACACACTGCACCACACCACACCACACCACACAACAACCACATCAAACCACACCACACCACACCACACCAGGCTACTTCACCGACACGGAGGAGTCAGTGACGTTAGACACGCTTTGGCAACAGTCGCAACAGCACCAGAGGGGTGACATGGGAGAGCTTTGAGGTGTTGTGTGGTGTGGTGTGGTGTGGTGTGGTGTGGTGCGGTGCGGTGCGGTGTGGTGTGGTGTAGTGTGGTGTGGTGTGGTGTGGTGTGGTGCGGTGTGGTGTGGTGTGGTGTGGTGTGGTGCGGTGCGGTGCGGTGTGGTGTGGTGTGGTGTGGTGTGGTGTGGTGTGGTGTGGTGTGGTGTGGTGTGGTGTAGTGTGGCCTGGTGTGGTGAGGTGAGGCCTGCTGTGGTGTGATGCGGTGTGGCTTGGTGTGGTGTGATGCGGTATTGCGTGGTGTGGCTTGGTGCGGTGTGGCCTGGTGTGGCGTGGTTTTTTTGTCATTAGTGTCAATTTTTGTCACTCAAGTGTCATATGTGGTGTAATGCAGTATCATATGTGATGTTAACTTGTGGTGTTCCTTGGTGAACGATGCAATGGTGATTTTCAGTATTTACTCTTATTGTTCCATCAACTTGGTGCTTCCGAAACTTGAGTCAATATTATTTTTGTAATCTTTTTATTTTTATATTATTTTTTTTGTATTTAATTATTAATATTTTTTTATTCATATTATTATTAGTATTTTTTTTTTTTCATTATTATTAGTATTGCGATTTTTGTTTTCATGTTTATTTATAATTTTTTTAAATATTTCTTTTCCTTATTTTCAATTAAAAATTTTTTTATCTTATTTTCTTTGTTTATTATTATTATTATTATTATTATTATTATTATTGTTATTATTGTTATTATTATTATTATTATTATTATTATTATTATTATTATTATTATTATTATTATTATTATTATTATTATTATTATTATTATTATTATTATTATCATTATTTTATTGGTGTTGTTGTCGTTGTAGAGTTGTATTTATTTTTCGTTACAAGTATCA
>OX387259.1:1048530-1051030 GCA_947562095.1 Branchellion lobata | reverse complement strand
ATCAAAATAGCTGTTGAAAATGGCAACATAACCAGCATGAATGACAGAAATAACAATAAAATCAACAACAATAAAAACAATAACAACAACAAAAACAACACAATCAACACAAAGAACAACCTTCCAAGCAACACGAACAAAACAAATCGTTCGGATCATCCACATAATCCAAACTACCGCCTCCATTTACCACACCACACACAACCACACCACCCCCAACCACACCACACACAGCCACACCACACACACCACACACCACCAAACCACCCACAACCACACCACACACAACCACACCACGCGCAACCACACCACCCGCAACCACTCCACACACAGCCGCTCCACACACAGCCACACCACACGCAACCACACCACACACAGCCACACCACCCCCAACCACACCACACACAGCCACACCACACACACCACACACCACCAAACCACCCACAACCACTCCTCACACTATCGAGTCCGGTCGAAAACTGTTCTCTGAAACAGGCTGAGACCCATTCACTGACTGAACACCTTCCTTTTTCCTTCTCAACCAACCCTTGCAACCCGACCAACCACTCAACCAACCACTCAACTAACCACTCAACCAACCACTCAACCAACCACTCAACCAACCTCTCAACCAACCACTCAACCAACCATTCAACCAACTACTCAAGCAACCAATCAACCAACCTCTCAACCAACCACTCAACCAACCATTCAACCAACTACTCAAGCAACCAATCAACCAACCACTCAACCAACCATTCAACCAACTACTCAAGCAACTACTCAAGCAACCAATCAACTAACCATTCAACCAACTACTCTGGCAACCAACCAACTAACCCAGTTCAAAACCAATCAACCACTTCAACCAACATTCATCCAACCAAAAGCTATTCAAGCGGCTACAAAGATACCAACAACAATAACAGACACACCAACAACAATAACAAACACACAAACAACAACAACAACTTATACGACATTTTCACCAACAGCACTACCAACAAAAAAAACAACAACAACCACCACAAAATCACCACCAACGACCACACCACCACCCCCACCAACAACAACACCACTACCAACAACAACACCACAACCAACAACAACAACAACAACAACAACAACAGCACTACTATCAACAACGCCACCACCAACAACAACAACAACAACAAAAGCAACACCAACAACAACAACAACCTCTCAAGCACGTCTTTCAGGACGTGTTCCAGAGTGTTTTCGTCAATGAGTGAGTTGGTGAGTCACATTTCTGTTGATCACGTGGGTGGTCCTGAACAAAACAACCATTCCTGTTACTGGAAAGGTGGGCGGGGGGTGGTTGACCGGTTGATTAGGATTGGCTGGATGGATGGATGATTGACGGCTGCTTGAACACAGGGTGTCCCAGGGGACTGAAAGCCTTTAAAGCTAAGTACAAACTGGTGAACCATATCAGGTTGTCATCTCATAATCTCCTATCAAATCATCCATCTATTCACCCATTCATTCGTCCACCTATTCATCCATTCATTCATTCATCCAGTCATTCATTCATTCGTTCATCCATTCATCCATCCATTCATCCATTCATTCGTTTATCCATTCATTTATCCATTAATCTATTCATTCGTCCATCCATTCATCCACCCATTCATCTATCCATTCATCCACCCATTTATCCATTTATTCATCCATCCATTCAACCATCCATTTATACATCCATTAATCCATCTGTTAATTTATCTATTTATCCACCCATCTTTTCATTCATCTATTTATCTACTTCTCCATCCATCCATCCATCCATCCATCCATCCATCCATTCATCCATCTATCCATCCACCCATCCACCCATCCAATCAGCTATTCATTAATTCATCCATTCACACTTTTCGTTTCATTAACTCTCGATAGCTACGTCGAAACGAACCCCTTCATCTCTTCAACCATCCATCCATCAGTCATTTCTATATCCATCCATCCATCCATCCACCCATCCATCCATCCATCCATCCATCCATCCATCCATCCATCATTCCTTTTTTCATCTATCCACCCATCCATCCATCAATCCATCATTCATTTTTTCATCCATTCACCCATCCATTTATTTATCCATCCATTCACCCATCCACTAATTTATCCATCCATCCATTCAACCATCCACCAATACATATACTCTTTTCCATTCGTTTCTTTCATCCACTTGTTCAACTTTCTTCCTTTTAATGCATCCATTCAAACACTCGTTCATCTATCCATGCATTCATTCATTCATGCATCTTTCTAAGCCCCCATTCATCTATGCATGTATTCATCCATCCATCCACGCATCTTCAAGCACGAATTCATGCATGCATTCATCCATCCATGCATCTTCAAGCACGCATGCATGCATGCATGCACCTCACAGGGTTCACACGGGAGAGAAGCCTTTTCCCTGTCCCTTCCACGGCTGCGGCAAGGTGTTCGCCAGGAGTGAGAACCTAAAAATTCACAA
>OX387259.1:1039725-1040830 GCA_947562095.1 Branchellion lobata | reverse complement strand
AAGAAGAAGAAGAAGAAGAAGAAGAAGAAGAAGAAGAAGAAGAAGAAGAAGAAGAAGAAGAAGAAGAAGAAGAACACGAATGTTTGTATTATATTCAACATCATCATCATCATCATCATCATCATCATCATCATCATCATCATCATCATCATCATCATCATCATCATCATCATCATCATCATCATCATCATCATCATCATCATCATCATCATCGTCATCATCATCATCATCACCACCATCATCATCATCATCATCATCATCATCATCATCATCATCATCATCATCATCATCATCATCATCATCATCATCATCATCATCATCATCATCATCATCATCATCATCATCATCATCACCACCATCATCATCATCATCATCATCATCATCATCATCATCATCATCATCATCATCATCATCATCATCATCATCATCATCACCATCATCATCATCACCATCATCATCATCATCATCATCATCATCATCATCATCATCATCATCATCATCATCATCATCACCATCATCATCATCACCATCATCATCATCATCATCATCATCATCGTCATCATCATCATCATCATCATCATCATCATCACCATCATCATCATCACCATCATCATCATCACCATCATCGTCATTTTTTTTTCTTTTTTTCCGATTTTGTTTGTCACCTTCCACAGCATGCAAGCACCCTGCTACTAATTCGTACACCACTCTCCTCCTCCTTGTACATTTGTATATATGCCTCTCTACACCTCCTTGTACATTTGTATGTATGCCTCTCTACACCTCTTTGTACGTTTGTATGTATGCCTCGCTACTCCTTCTTTTACGTTTGTATGTATCCCTCGCTACTCCTCCTTGTACGTTTGTATGTATGCCTCGCTACTCCTCCTTGTACGTTTGTATGTATGCCTCGCTACTCCTCCTTGTACGTTTGTATGTATGCCTCGCTACTCTTCCTTGTACGTTTGTATGTATGTTTCTTTTTGTATTCAATTTCTTTAGTATGTTTTCCATGTTTTCTTGACATGAAAACAATAATCAAAAGTCCCTGCAGGAGAACATCACCACTCGACCCTCTCCCTCACCAAGTCCTCATCAAACCCAT
>OX387259.1:1027225-1032225 GCA_947562095.1 Branchellion lobata | reverse complement strand
CATGGATCAAATTTCACCTCTCCAAAGATACCTTTTAGATAAACTTTTGGTACATCGAAGTTAACTTTTCCAACGACTTTTGTGGTTTTTTTTTAATTTTTTAATTTTTTGTTTTCAAAACCTTTTAACTTTTTAATTTTTTTGTTTTCAAAACCTTTTAACTTTTTAATTTTTTTGTTTTCAAAACCTTTTAATTTTTAATTTTTTTAAAACATTTCAGATTTCAATGATCCTTCATTAATCCTCCTTCCTGCTTGTGTATCCTTTGATGGTTCCAAGCACACAAAGACGATGGTATTCCGGAAGAAACTTGAAGCTATTTATAGAAAACAAACTTATTTATAAGCATCCATCTATTTATAGCAAAAAAACTTATTTATAAGCATCCATCTATTTATAGAAAAAAGGTTATTAATAACAACTTCACCTAGTTATAACAACACACCTATTTATAACAACCAGCCTATTTATAACAACCAGCCTATTTATAACAACCAGCCTATTTATAACAACCAGCCTATTTATAACAACTATTCTATTTATAACAATCAAGCTACTTAAAACAACCAATCTATTTATAGCCAAAACAACGCTTTAAGGTCAACTTCTTGCAACCAACACACCCATGGCCAGGCAGTGAAGAAGGGACAAACGGAGGAGTCAATGAAGCGTGACAGGCAGGGAAGAGGTATGCAAGAACGGTGCACGCCAGCTCCTCTTTGACATTAAAAGCGCTCTGTACATTTGCTCTGACGTATGTGTTGTGTGCATGCTTGGTTGTACGTCTGTTTGTGTGTGTGTGTGTGTGTGTGTGTGTGTGTGTGTGTGTGTTTGTGTGTGTGTGTTTGAGTATTTGTGTTTTTGTAGTTGTGTGTGTGTGTGTGTGTGTGTGTGTGTGTGTGTGTGTGTGTGTGTGTGTGTGTGTGTGTGTGTGTGTGTGTGTGTGTGTGTGTGTGCATGTGTTGCACAAGATGTTTGAACAAGTGATTGCTGCACGTGCCAAATTAAGTCGTCTTGCTCCTTTAATATAATAATGACACCACCACTACTTCTACTACCACTACTTCGACTACCACCACCACTACTACTACTACCATCACCACTACTACTACTACTACTACTACTACTACTACTACTACTACTACTACTACTACTACTACTACTACTACTACTACTACTACTACTACTACTACTACTACTACTACTACTACTACTACTACTACTACTACTACTACTACTACTACTACTACTACTACTACTACTACTACTACTACTACTACTACTACTACTACTACTACTACTACTACTACTACTACTACTACTACTACTACTACTACTACTACTACTACTACTACTACTACTACTACTACTACTACTACTACTACTACTACTACTACTACTACTACTACTACTACTACTACTACTACTACTACTACTACTACTACTACTACTACTACTACTACTACTACTACTACTACTAATACTACTACTACTGCTCCTATCAATGGAACGAAAGAAGAGAGACCAGGATGAGTGAAGAAGAGTAAGAGAGGTTGTGGAGGAAGAGAGGTTATTTAAGCTAGTATAACATAATCTAATCTAATCTTATCTATAATAATATAACATAATCTAATCTAATCTTATCTATAATAATATAACATAATCTAATCTAATCTTATCTATAATAATATAACATAAAAATCCTATTTTATCTAAGATAATATGACAATCTATGCTAACCTTTTCTTGTTTGGCCTAATTTTATCAAATTTCAAAATGATTTAGATTATTATTTTGTTTTTTGAAAATTCGACCGTTTTTCCAGTCTGTCACATTCTTAGCTTCTGTCTTAATTTTCCTCAATAAAGTCTATGAAAGATATATTTTTAGTTTCAGCTTTTGTTTGCTTTGATGTGATAAAAAAAATCTCAAAAATAAATAAAAGTTTGTCATTTTTGCTGATAGAATGATATTATTTTCTACTATTTTCACAAAAATTACTTTTATAGAGCGTTTACTTTTAAAATACAAACTGCTACTAATGTGATGGGAATATTTCAAGGATCCTCTTAACTCCCATCCTTCGAGGATATCGATTGGTGCAGAGATAAGATTTGCAAAATTAATCATGATTCTTTGTTCAAATGTATGAAAATTCTAATTAAAAGTTAACATAAATAACCAATAATATTTCATTTTTGGAACTAATTCATGTGATCTAATCTAATTTTCCTCGCTAATTAATGTCAAAGACTCGCAATAAGTTGAAAATTGAAGCGAAAAAAATTTTTTATAAATTTTTTTAAGAAATTTTTTTTAGTTGCGTTTCAAAATAATTCCAAAATGTTCGCTGGTTACACGTCCATGGAGTACAACAACAGCAGCAACAACGAAGAAGAGTTACAATTTCCAGACGAGTATCTCCCGCCACAAAAGTCCCATCTCAACATCTTTTCCCGCCCTCAAGCATCCCAAGTCACACCCAGAAGAGTCACAGCAACTTCAACAACAAAATCCACCAACAACTACAACTATTGTTCATCCGGTCTCAGCACCCACCACCAAAAAGACAACCAGGGCTTCACTGACGACTTTGTCCTCCTTGCTGAGGGGTGTGAGCTGGAAGGACCCATCCCTCGGGTAAGTTCCCACTTATTGCTTTTTTCACCCATCAACCAGCCAATCACTCACCCATTCATTCACTCACTCACCCATTCATTCACTCACTCACCCATTCATTCTCCCATTAATTAGTCTATCATTCATTCACTGGCTCATGACCCCACCACACAGATCACCATCCACCAGCCACCACCACACAGATCACCATTCTACCACCACCACCACCACACAGATCACCATCCACCACCACCACCACACAGATCACCATTCTACCACCACCACCACCACACAGATCACCATCCCACCACCACCACCGTGCAGATCACCATCCACCACCACCACCACACAGATCACCATCCCACCACCACCACCACACAGATCACCATCCCACCACCACCACCACACAGATCACCATCCCCCCCAACATCAACACCCGTTTCAACCTCGACCTCTTCGTCATCTGCCTCCTCTCTGTGGACTCTCAAACCACGTTTGAACTTTTTATTAATTTAAAAAAAATAATAATAAAAATAATAAAAATAAAACGATAATAATAATAATAATAATAATAATAATAATAATAATAATATTTTTATTTTCTCTATTATCATCAGTATTTTCATTACTTTCATTATATCAATAGTTATTATGATACATTGTCACCACCACCAGAAAGTTTGACTTCACACTGAAGAGTGATGCTCAACTCTTCATCTCCCAGACAGCCAATCACATCTACGCCTTTGTATGCCATCCATCCATTCATCCATTCACTCATCCATCCATTCACTCATCCATTCACTCATCTATCCATCCATCCATTCACTCATCCATCCATTCATCCATCCATCCATTTTTCTAACCACTCCTACTACTTCCTCTCTCATCCAATCACATCCTCCACTCCCACCACCTTCTTCCATCCCTCACCAATCCACCACCCTCTTCCCAAATTCCTCCACCCACCCTTCTAACTACCATTCCTTTTCCCCATCCACCACCATCACTCCATCCACCACCATCACTCCATCCACCACCATCACTCCATCCACCACCATCACTCCATCCACCACCATCACTCCATCCACCACCATCACTCCATCCACCACCACTACCTCCTTCTTCACCCCTCCTCATCCCCCCCTTCTTCCCCATTCTTATCTCTTTCCTTCCATATAAATTTCCATTCCCCCCCCCCCCTTCCACCCCTTTCAATCACTGCCTTCTGCCCATTCAATCTCTCATTCACCTCCTTCATTTAACCTTATTCACCCTTTTCCTCATTCACCCATCTCCCCAATCACCCCCACTTTCTACTCACCCTTCCATAACCTCCCCTTCCATTTACCTTTCCTCTATCCATATTTCCTCCATCCACCTCTCTCCATCTACCTCTCCTCCATCCACCTCTCCTTCATTCACCCCCCTCCATTCACCCCCCTCCATCCACCCCCCTCCATCCACCCCCCTCCATTCACCCCCCTCCATTCACCCCCCTCCATCCACCCCCCTCCATTCACCCCTCTCCATTCACCCCCCTCCATTCACCCCCCTCCATTCACCCCCCTCCATCCACCCCTCTCCATTCACCCCTCTCCATTCACCCCCCTCCATTCACCCCCCTCCATTCACCCCCCTCCATCCACCCCTCTCCATTCACCCCCCTCCATCCACCCCTTTCCAGGTGGAGTACTTCACCCTGTACGACAGTACTTCCCGAGGCTTTGTGAGACCATTCTGTCTCGCCTACTGCTCCTCCGACCACCAGTCTTAACTATGATTATAATGATCATCATCTTCGTCATCATCGTCACCATCGTCGTCATAGTCATCATCATCATCATTATCAGCATCCTCACAGTCATCATAGTCATAATCATTATATTACTAGTACTCGTCATCATCGTCATCATCACAACACACCACACCAACCCAACCACGTTAACCACACCAACCACGCCATACCACCACTAACCCACCAACCACACCACACCAACCACCACACTACCACACCAACCACGCCACAGGAAGTTACTGAGCAGGTACGAGGTGGTGGGGGGGGAGTTGGCGAGGGTGGTAGAGCGACTGAAGGCTGGCAACTGTTTCCTCTTCCTCACGGACATGTCTCATGCTCTCTCGGACCTGCAGTTCACCAGAGGTTCTTGGAGCAGGAGGAGGATGAGGAGGGTAGATGGATGATGAAGGGGGAGTGTAGATGGGTGGTTAAGTGTGGGTGGGGGGATGGGTGGGTGGTTGGGTGGAAGGAAGGGGGGTTGAGTGTGGGTGGGTGAGTGGTTGGGGGGAAGGAGGGGTTGAGTGTGGGTGGGTGGATGGTTGGGTGGAAATGGGGGGGGGGGTTGAGTGTGGGTGGGTAAGTA
>OX387259.1:1012225-1019725 GCA_947562095.1 Branchellion lobata | reverse complement strand
ATTTTTATGAATAATAATTATATTATAATACTAATTATTATTGATTTTTTGGAGGGAGGGGTGCTGTTGGAGGCGGTTGAAAAAATAAAAAGTTTCGACAGCGAGTCGTCCTATCTGGCCTACCTGCACGGGTGCTATTGTTGTTGATGTTGATGTTGTTGTTGATGTTGTTGTTGTTGTTGTTGTTGTTGTTGCTGCTGCTGCTGTTGTCATTGTTGTTTTTGTAGCTGTTTTTTTTATTGATAATGGTGTCATCAGAACCATAGTTGTGATAATCATCATCATCATCATCATCATCATCATCATCATCATCATCATCATCATCATCACCATCACCATCATCATCACCATCATCACCATCACCATCATCATCATCATCATCACCATCATCATCATCACCACCACCACAGCATCTTATTCCAGCTAGTTCACAAGGCCTTCATCTACTTTCATGCCTTTTCCATGTCACCACCACCCCCCCTCTCTCCACCATCCTCATCATCACTCCTTCCAACATCAACTCCTCCATCTCAACTACCACCTCCACCCTCATCATCATCATCACAACCCCCGTCATCATCATCACCCCAATCAGCGTCATCTCTATCCCTACCATCATTACAATCATCATCATCATCTCTCCCACCACCCTCCCTCCCACCCTCCTCCTCCTCCCTCCCACTCTCCTCTTCCTCCCTCCCACCCTCCTCCTCTTCCTCTCTCCCACGCTCCTCCTCCTCCTCCCTCCCACCCTCCTCTTCCTCCCTCCCACCTCCTTCCGCCTGGTTACGGAGACAAAGACACCAGCATCGCTCAGAGCATCTCCTCATCAATCGCCTCAAACTCTCTCCCGATGATGCCGCCATTGTGAAAGTTGTTTTGTTGTTATTTTGTTGTCGTTTTGTTGTTGTTTTGTTGTATTTTTGTTTTTATTATTTTTTTCAATAATTTTAATTATCAAACGTTTTTGAGACAACCTGGTTTTGAAAACATTGTTATTCATTTATTCATCTATTCTTTTATTCATTCATCCATTCTTCCATCCATCCATCCATTCATTCATCCATTCATTCATTCATCCATCCATCCATTCTTTCATTCATCCATCCATTCATCCATCAATCCATTCATTCATTCATCCATTCATTCATTCATCCATTCATTCATCCATCCATCCATTCTTTCATTCATCCATCCATTCATTCATTCATTCATTCATTCATCCATCCATTCTTTCATTCATCCATTTATTCACCAAAATTAATTGGTGGTTTACTCAATCACTCCTTCAACTAATTCCTTCACCCACCCACCCACCCACCCATCCACCCACCCACCCATCCACCCACCCACCCATCCACCCATCCACCCACCCACCCACCCATTCACCCATTCATTCATCGGCTCATTCACTCCTTCCTCACTCCTTTGATGGACCACCAGCTTCCACACCACCACCTTCCACACCACCACCTTCCACACCACCACCTTCCACACCACCACCTTCCACACCACCACCTTCCACACCACCACCTTCCACACCACCACCTTCCACACCACCACCTTCCACACCACCACCTCCCACACCACCACCTTCCACACCACCACCTTCCACACCACCACCTTCCACACCACCACCTTCCACACCACCACCCCCACCACCACCTCCACACCACCACCCCCACACCACCACCCCCCACACCACCCACCCCCCACACCACCACCTCCACACCACCACCTCCACACCACCACCTCCCACACCACCACCTCCCACACCACCACCTTCCACACCCACCCACCCCACACCACACCACCCCCACCACCCACCTCCACACCACCACCCCACACCACCACCCCCACACCCCCACACCACCACCACCACCCACCACCACCCCCACCACCACCCCCCACACCACCACCTCCACACCACCACCTCCACCACCACCCCACACCACCACCTCCACACCACCACCTCCACACCACCACCTCCACACCACCACCTCCACACCACCACCTCCCACACACCACCACCCCAACCCCACCACCACCCTCCACACCACCACCTCCCACACCACCACCTCCACACCCACCACCTCCACACCACCACCCCCACCACCACCCCACACCCCACCACCTCCCACACCACCACCTTCCACACCACCACCTTCCACACCACCACCTTCCACACCACCACCTTCCACACCACCACCTCCACACCACCACCTCCCACCACCCCTTCCACACCACCACCTTCCACACCACCACCTTCCACACCACCACCTTCCACACCACCACCTTCCACACCACCACCTTCCACACCACCACCTTCCACACCACCACCTTCCACACCACCACCTTCCACACCACCACCTTCCACACCACCACCTTCCACACCACCACCTCCCACACCACCACCTTCCACACCACCACCTTCCACACCACCACCTTCCATACCACCACCTCCCACACCACCACCTTCCACACCACCACCTTCCACACCACCACCTTCCACACCACCACCTTCCACACCACCACCTCCCACACCACCACCTTCCACACCACCACCTTCCACACCACCACCTTCCACACCACCACCTTCCACACCACCACCTTCCACACCACCACCTTCCACACCACCATCTTCCACACCACCACCTCCCACACTACCACCTTCCACACCACCACCTTCCACACCACCACCTTCCACACCACCACCTTCCACACCACCACCTTCCACACCACCACCTTCCACACCACCACCTTCCACACCACCACCTTCCACACCACCACCTCCCACACCACCACCTCCCACACCACCACCTTCCACACCACCACCTCCCACACCACCACCTTCCACACCACCACCTTCCACACCACCACCTTCCACACCACCACCTTCCACACCACCACCTTCCACACCACCACCTCCCACACCACCACCTTCCACACCACCACCTTCCACACCACCACCTTCCACACCACCACCTTCCACACCACCACCTTCCACACCACCACAGTACTTGGCTCATACGGTGGTGGCCCAGGCGAGCAGTGACTCATCCAGCACAGGTGCTTTCTGCAATCATCCACTCTTCCATCACTCATTTATTCTTCACTCCATCACTCATTCATTCATTCCATCACTCATTTATTCATTCACTCACTCATCCATTCACTCACTCATTCATTCTTCACTCCATCACTCATTCATTCTTCACTCCATCACTCATTCATTCATTCCATCACTCATTTATTCATTCACTCACTCATTCATTCACTCACTCATTCATTCATTCACTCATTCATTCATTCACTCATTCATTCATCCATCTACAGCAACCAAAGTCAAGTTGGACACTCACCGAGTGGTGAAGCTTACTTGATCCCCGACAACAACAACAACAACAACAACATCAACAACAATGAAAACAAAAATAACAAAAACATCAACAACAACAACAATAAAAACAAAAATAACAACAACATCAACCATTAAAACGTCATCAAAACAACAAAATCAAATCAGCCACAACAACAAGTTAATTAGGAGTTTTCGTCTTTGAATTTAGTCACTTCATTCGTTGATAACTTCTTAGAGATCTGATTGCTTGTCCAAGCATGCTCATTTGTTTCTACTCATTCTTTCAACCTCTTCCTCCTCCTCCTCCTCCTCCTCCTCCTCCTCCTCCTCCTCTTCTTTCTCCTCTTCCTCTTCCTCCTCCTCTTCATCCTCCTCCTCCTCCTCTTCCTCTTCATCCTCCTCCTCCTCCTCCTCCTCCTCTTCATCCTCCTCCTCCTCCTCTTCATCCTCCTCCTCCTTCTCCTCCTCCTCTTCATCCTCCTCCTCCTCCTCCTCCTCCTCCTCCTCCTCCTCTTCATCCTCCTCCTCCTCCTCCTCCTCCTCCTCCTCCTCCTCCTCCTCCTCCTCCTCCTCTTCATCCTCCTCCTCCTCCTCTTTATCCTCCTCCTCCTCCTCTTCATCCTCCTCCTCCTCCTCTTCTTCATCCTCCTCCTCCTCTTCATCCTCCTCCTCCTTTTCATCCTCCTCCTCTTCATCCTCCTCCCCCTCTTCTTCATCCTCCTCCTCCTTCTCCTCCTCCTCCTCCTCCTCTTCCTCCTCTTCCTCCTCTTCCTCCTCTTCTTCATCCTCCTCCTCCTTCTCCTCCTCCTCTTCTTCATCCTCCTCCTCCTCCTTCTCCTCCTCCTCCTCTTCATCCTCCTCCTCCTCCTCTTCTTCATCCTCCTCCGTACATTCCTTGCCACTTTTCCCCCCTTTTTCATTCATTTTGTAGCATTTTTCATCTTATTTTTCATAAAATATTCCAAATATTTCGTAATATCTCATTATTTGAATATTTTGTTGAAATCTTATTTTTAAGTTTTTTATTAAATCAACTTTTTCAACATTTTAATAATTTTTTATTAATTTATTAAAATTATTTTTATTTTATTAATTTTATTTTATTTTTTTTTTAATTGATTCGCTGTTTAACTAATTGTTTTTTTTTTCTTTCTTTATTTATTTTTTTTCTTTCTTTATTATTTTTTCTTTCTTTCTTTCTTTCTTTATTATTTTATTTTTTTCTTTCTTTCTTTATTTCTTTCTTTCTTTATTATTTTTTTTGTTTTTTTCTTTTAATTAATTTTTTGTTGTTTCGAATTTTTTTTTTTTTTTTTTTTTACG
Organism: Branchellion lobata; assembly: GCA_947562095.1. Taxonomy (NCBI): domain Eukaryota; kingdom Metazoa; phylum Annelida; class Clitellata; order Hirudinida; family Piscicolidae; genus Branchellion; species Branchellion lobata. The sequence continues at coordinate 1,015,041 of OX387259.1, read as the reverse complement.
TGGAAGAGGTTGCAATGATTGGACGAATCAAGTTTTCATAAACCTGTTAATATATTCATCCAAAAATGTCACACTGCATTGGTGTGGTTTGGTGTGGTGTGGTGTGGTGTGGTGTGGTGTGGTGTGGTTTGGTGTGGTGTGGTGTGGTGTGGTGTGGTGTGGTGTGGTGTGGTGTGGTGTGGTGTGGTGTAGTGTGGTGTTGTGTGGTGTGGTGTGGTGTGGTGTGGTGTGGTGTGGTGTGGTGGGGTGTGGTGCGGTGTGGTATGGTGGGGTGTGGTGTGGTGTGGTGTGGTATGGTGGGGTGTGGTGTGGTGTGGTATGGTGTGGTGTGGTGTGGTGTGGTATGTTGTGGTGTGGTGTGGTGTGGTGTGGTGTGGTGTGGTATGGTGGGATGTGGGGGGTGTGGTGTGGTGTGGTGTGGTGTGGTGGGATGTGGTGTGGTGTGGTGTAGTGTGGTGTGGTGTATGAGTGTAGAATGTTTGGTGCTAGGATGACGTCATTTATACATAATAAACAATTAATTAATTAATTAATTTGTTATATTTATTAAATAATTATATAAATAATATTCTCATTGCATAAAATTATTTTTACAACCAATACTCGCAAAGCATAATTATGTCCAAATTTAATTAAACATGACGGATCCATAATAAATCTAATCCAATATAATCAAGAAAGTCGTAAAGCGCCTTTTAGCACTTTGTTCAAAAGCGCTCCCATGGAAGCGGTTTCACTTGCTGTGGGCTACCAGGTGACTAAGCCACTCTGGGACGGCGTCTGTTCTTTACTTGAGTTGCCGCTATAAAAACCTGAGCTTGGCTGGTAATCGAACCCTGAGCTCCAAGCCCCCTGATCTTTGGGTTTTATCTTGTTTCAAGTCGACATGTAAATGGAAAAATAATTCCAAAGATAAATTATATTCAACTATTTATTTGTTTAAATCAATCAACCGCTAAATAATCACTAAATATTTAGTTATTAGATCGATCATTTCTTTTTAAAAATTGTAATAATAAAACGTAAAAGGAATTGAATTCTTGATGGCAAATGATAGGTAAAAGATAAGGGTTCAATTTAGTTTTTTTAACTGTTTTTTGCGTGTTTAAATAAAAATTTTCAAAAAATTTTGTAGAGTTTGAAAGTATTGTTTTGACAATCAAATCTTTATTTTCATGTTTTCAAAATTTAAAAAAAAAACCGTCAAATATTTTTGAACATTTCATTGAATTTAGTTTGGAATCTATGTTTTCGTTCCCCTTCTGAATTATTAGGAAATAGAATCAATTGTTTAGAAATTCTAACAAAATCAACATTTCTGTATTTTCATTCCACCCTCCATATCATTCATCTCGTGACCTTGTTCCACATATCTCCCTCCCACCACACCCTCCTCTTTCACACAGCTCTTCCAATTGGCTGGGCTCTTGGTTCCAGGCCGCCAAGGACAAGGTAGCAGACGCCTGTTCATCAATGATGATTGCTCATAATTATTTTCAAATATATATTCATATACAAAAAAATCTTTTAAATATATATTAATCTAAATAATTATTCAAAAAATATATTAATATACATAAATATTTTAAATATATATAAATATAATTATTCATTTCAATCCTATGACCTTCACCTCCCAAGTCAGAGGGTGTGCTGGGCATGCTAGGCTCAGACCTGGCTGAGTTCACCAACGTCATGAAGTAGGTCAACCAGCTCACTGTGGCTGCATTCACTTTTCTATATTGTATTATTATATATTCTGCCATTACTATATTATTTTATATTATCTCATATTATTTTATTTTTATCATATATTTTATTATATTATATTGTATTTAACCCTTTTGTATTATACTATATTATATTTTGTTTTATTATTTTATATTACATAATATTGTATTAAATTATAATATATTGTTTTATAATATATTATATTGTAATTTATTAAATTGTTTTATAATATGTTATATTGTATTGCGACAACTTTGAGAGCATTTCACTTTGAAAGATCAGACGTGGCCAAGGCAGCTGACACTCTGATCAAAACTGTGCAGGTTTTTCACTCACTCATCCATTCATCCATTCACCCATCCATTCATTCATCCATTCATCCATTCACTCATCCATTCATTCATTCACTCATCCATTCATCCAGTCACTCATCTATTCATCCATTCACTCATACATTCATCTATTCATTCATTCACTCATCCATTCACTCACTTATCCATTCATCCATTCACTCACTCATCCATTCATCCAGTCACTCATCTATTCATCCATTCATCCATTCACTCACTCATCTACTGCTTCTTGTGCTGCTACTTTTCAACTCTTTTTGTAGGAAAATTCTATGGAACAAGAAGCTAAAACAGGTGATGATGATGATGATGATGATGATGATGATGATGATGATGATGATGATGATGATGATGATGATGATGATGATGATGATGATGATGATGATGATGATGATGATGATGATGGTGATGATGATAATGATGATGCTGATGATGATGATGATGATGATGATGATGATGATGATAATGATGAGAATGATGATGATGATGATGATGATGATGATGATGAGGATGATGTTGATGATGATGATGATGATGATGATGATGATGATGATGATGATGATGATGGTGATGATGATGATGAGGATGATGATGATGATGATGATGATGATGATGATGATGATGATGATGATAATGATAATGATGAGAATGATGATGATGATGATGATGATGATGAGGATGATGTTGATGATGATGATGATGATGATGATGATGATGATGATGATGATGATGGTG
>OX387259.1:992225-994725 GCA_947562095.1 Branchellion lobata | reverse complement strand
TATTTAATATAATATTATTATTTGATATTTTCATTTTTAGTATTTCTGAATTTTAAATGCTTAAAATGGCGCTTGCCTGAGCGCCTTTGAACATGATGCTGAAGGGCGCATTAGAAATTTCCTGATTAGATTAGATTAGATCAGATCAGATAAGATCTGATAAGATTAGATCAGATCAGATAAGATAAGATTAGATTAGATCAGATAAGATTAGATCAGGTAAGATCATACTAAACCAGATAAGACTAGATCAGATAAGATAAGATTAGATCAGATAAGATTAGATCAGATCAGATAAGATTAGATCAGATAAGATAAGATTAGATCAGATAAGATAAGATTAGATTAGATAAGATTAGATCAGATAATATTAGATTAGATCAGATAAGATCCGATTTATATATTTGACAACCAAAGATATGAATTTAATGACGAGAATGATGACTTTTATGAATTATTGGACGGCGGTGACCAGCATGGCGAAGAACAAGTGTTTATAGTCTTCATTAGATCAAGTCCACACATACGCTGGAAATGTTACAAAAACACGGCGAACAATCGAACTAAAAAAGAAAACATTGAAATATACGAGAAAGATAATCATTGGAGGAATCAGTCAATTAAATTCATTAAATACACGCTAATTAATTAAATTAACGATATATTGATGAAAATGATTGATTGAATTAAAAACTGAAATAATTAATGAGTTATTAATGAGTTATTAATGAGTTATTAATGAGTTTTCAACAGTGAAAATCATATTCGTAACCAGAAGTCTAGGAGGGCTAGAAGAGCAGACACACAAGGACGAGGCCCATGCGTCAATCACAACAGTGCATTGTTGGCTGGAGCCGAAAGTGTCATATCTGTCGAACAGGGGATCGTCCAATGCTGGACCTTGAGTCAGGGTCCACTAGCATGTCGCTCAAGTACATTAATGCGAGCGACACCTTCTACGAGGCCGACCTAAGTGCGGTCATAGAACTATGGGCTATGGGCGTCACGGTATAAACGCAACAAACGCACCACCGGGTCCTGGAGAGGATGACCATGCCAGAGCTGGTGGTGCAGGGACATAGGTGCCAAAGAGCGTGCAGCCGAGTTGGGCAAACTCGGCCGTTGGCTATACAAAGTCGGTGCCCCACCGTCCTGGGAAGGACCTCAGAACACTCTACTGAGAACACTCTACAGCAGTGGAGACGGCTGGGGATGTTGGGCATTTTGACCCCTTGGCTGCTGTAGCTGTACTGTGGTGCAATACCCCGGTACATGTGAGTAGTTGACGTCAAGAGATCAAAAGTCTCACGTCTTTGTACATGTTCTCAGCTTCTCATCGTTCTTATGTTTATGAGTGGCCCCGAAACTCTACGTGGTTAATGCCACTATAATAATATTCGTGTTTGTATTGTATTGTATTTTATTGTATTGTATTGTATTGTATTGTATTGTATTGTATTGTATTGTATTGTATTGTTTACAAGTTTCGTCGCGTTCGTTCGAATATGACTCATAACATTCTGTTCTCATATATTTCAATGTTTTCTTTTTTAGTTCGATTGTTCGCCGTGTTTTTGTAACATTTCCAGCGTATGTTTGGATTTGATCTAAAAAAGACTATAAAAAATAATAATAATAAAAGTTATTAATGAAGTTAATTGAGTGATTAGATAAAAGGTTAATTAAATGGAACATGAGAGATGTGACTTGTTCATTCAGAGAAGCTTGCAATCTTGGACCTGGATGATTGGATGGTTGCTGGGTGGTTGTTGGATGATTGGATGGTTGTTGGGTGGTTGTTGGATGATTGGATGGTTGTTGGGTGGTTGTTGGATGATTGGATGGTTGTTGGGTGGTTGTTGGATGGTTGGATGGTTGTTGGATGGTTGTTGGATGATTGGATGGTTGTTGGATGATTGGATGGTTGCTGGGTGGTTGTTGGATGATTGGATGGTTGCCGGATGGTTGTTGGATGATTGGATGGTTGTTGGATGGTTGGATGGTTGTTGGATGGTTGGATGGTTGCTGGGTGGTTGTTGGATGATTGGATGGTTGTTGGATGATTGGATGATTGGATGGTTGTTGGATGGTTGTTGGATGGTTGTTGGATGGTTGTTGGATGATTGGATGGTTGTTGGATGGTTGTTGGATGATCGGATGGTTGTTGGATGATTGGATGGTTGTTGGATGGTTGTTGGATGATTGGATGGTTGTTGGATGGTTGTTGGGTGGTTGTTGGATGATTGGATGGTTGTTGGATGATCGGATGGTTGTTGGATGACTGGATGGTTGTTGGATGGTTGTTGGGTGGTTGTTGGATGATTGGATGGTTGTTGGATGATCGGATGGTTGTTGGATGATTGGCTGGTTGTTGGATGGTTGTTGGATGATCGGATGAGTGTGGATGGTTGTTAAAATAATATGTTCAAAAACAAAATTTTCCATAATCCTTCAACTCCTCCTTACTCTTTTTGATACTTCCTGACTCTCAAGTACTCAG
>OX387259.1:952225-977225 GCA_947562095.1 Branchellion lobata | reverse complement strand
ATTTTTTGATTTTACTTTTGTTATTATCTTTGTTAATCTTATTGTTATTGTTATTATTATTATTATTATTATTATTATTATTATTATTATTATTATTTTTATTTTTATTATTATTATTATTATTATTATTATTATTATTAGTAGTAGTAGTAGTAGTAGTAGTAGTAGTAGTAGTAGTAGTAGTAGTAGTAGTAGTAGTAGTACTAGTAGTAGTAGTAGTACTAGTAGTAGTAGTAGTAGTAGTAGTAGTAGTAGTAGTAGTAGTAGTAGTAGTAGTAGTAGTAGTAGTAGTAGTAGTAGTAGTAGTAGTAGTAGTAGTAGTAGTACTAGTAGTAGTAGTAGTACTAGTAGTAGTAGTAGTACTAGTAGTAGTAGTAGTAGTAGTAGTAGTAGTAGTAGTAGTAGTAGTAGTAGTAGTAGTAGTAGTAGTAGTAGTAGTATTTCTATAATAATAATTATTATTTTTATTATTTACCTCTCAACAAAGCCACACTTCCTCCTATGATTTCCTTACAACTTCTTATTGCCATTTCAACCGTCCATACTTCCAAATGCTCCCATCCAAAAATTAATCCATCCATCCCTTCTCATCCATCCATCCCCTTGTCATCCATCCATCCCTTTGTCATCCATCCATCCCCTTCTCATCCATCCATCCCTTTGTCATTCATCCATCCCCTTTTCATCCATCCATCCCCTTCTCATCCATCCATCCTCTTCTCATCCATCCATATCTTTCTCATCCATCCATCCCTTTCTCATCCATCCATCAATTTATCATTCCATTCAGCCATTCGGTTGATCTACTCATTTAGAATCAAATTAATCACTTACATACCCTTTTATCCATCCATCCATCCATTCATCCATCCATCCATTCATTCATCCATCCATTCATCCATTCATCCGTCCATGCATCCATCCATCCATTCATCCATCCATGCATCCATCCATTCATTCATCCATCCATCCATCCATCCGTCCATCCATTCATCCATTCATCCGTCCATGCATCCATCCATTCATCCATCCATTTATCCATCTACCTATCCATTCATTTATCCATCTATCTATCCATCCATTCATCAATCCGTGCATCCATTCATTCACCCAACCATGCATCCAACCATGCATCCATCCGTGCATCCATCCATGCATCCAACCATGCATCCATCCGTGCATCCATCCATGCATCCATCCATCATTAATCACGATATATGCAATCTCCTCTGGTTCATTCATCTTCTTTATGCTCTCCATTGATGCTCCTTAATTATGCAACAAGCCCATGTGTCCGTGTGTGTGTGTCCGTGTGTGTGTGTGTCCGTGTGTGTGTGTGTGTGTGTGTGTGTGTGTGTGTGTGTGTGTGTGTGTGTGTGTGTGTGTGTGTGTGTGTGTGTGTGTGTGTGTGTGTGTGTGTGTGTGTGTGTGTGTGTGTGTGTGCGGAAAGTTGTTATCATGTTTACTAGTAACAGAAGGGTTTTTCTAGTGATGATGATGATGATGATGATGATGATGATGATGATGATGACGATGGTGATGATGATGATGGTGTCTGGAGCACGTAGTGGGATGTGTTGATGGAGGTGATGAAGACTTGATTGCTTTGGTTGTCTCCCTTATTATTATTATTTTTGTTCCTCCACTTGCTTATTATTATTCTTTTTGTTCTTCCGCCTTCTCTTTATTATTATTCTTTTTGTTCCTCCGCTTGATTGTTATTATTATTTTTTTATCATTTATTATTATTTTTATTATTCTCCCAATTGTTCATTTTTATTTTTATTTTTCATTTCTCATGTTTATAGAACAATGAAAACAAAAATCTCACCTAAACAAAGCATTTGTAAGGAGCTCTCCAGAATTTGCTTCTAAGACGCCCTCATGCAAACTGTTTTACCCGCCGTTGGCTGCTAGGTGACTAAGCCACTCTAGCACGGCGTCTGTTCTCCACTTGAGTTGACGCTTTTGAAACTCCAACCTGGTCTTTGTCGCGAATCGAACCCCCAACCCCATGCATCACAGCCTAGCTGGCTGGCTGACACTGCTATCAACTGTAACTCACTGAGTCAGAGTGATAAAAACACTCAAAATAAAAATAAAAACAAAAATCAAAATCAAAATCAAAACAAAAATAAAAATGAAAATAAAAATAAAAAATATAGAAAAACAATAACAGGATCACTCAATATTATGTTCACTCGCTTCATCACAACGCAGCCATAATACGAGCATAACATTTGTATAGCGTTACACTGTTCAAAAGAAAAGAAAGATTTTTTAATTCATGAAAACTCATTCTATTCGAGTGATTCGAATCAACTCAACAACAACAGCAACAACACCAACAGCAACAACAACAGCAACGGCAACAGCAGCAGCAGACGACAGCAACCAGCCACGCAGGTACAGAACAGCTTTTTCGCGAGAGCAGCTGTCGAAGTTGGAGAAGGAATTTGTGAAAGAAAACTACGTGTCGAGACCCAGACGTTGTGAACTTGCTTCCTCCCTCAGTCTGCCTGAGTCCACCATCAAGGTGGGGGGGGGGAGGGTTGAAGAGGAGATTATGAGAATGGGCCGGGTGGGTCCAAAAGGGGGAAGGGGTGGAGTTTGAGGATGAGTAGGAAGTCAGAGTGGCATGGTGATGAGTCTATTCAGATATACTTGTAATCACACCACACCAGGCCACGCCACATTACACCACATACAACCACACATGACCACACACGACCACACACGACCACACACGACCACACACGACCACACACGACCACACATGACCACACATGACCACACACGACCACACACGACCACACATGACCACACACGACCACACATGACCACACACGACCACACACGACCACACATGACCACACACGACCACACATGACCACACACGACCACGCAGATCTGGTTCCAGAACAGACGAATGAAGGACAAGAGACAGAGGGTTTCGATGACGTGGCCACCTTACTTCATGCCGCCTAACTTGCCTGACCCCGCCATGTATGCATGCCTCATCAACCACGCCCTCAACCACTCACCCACCCACTCCCTCCCTCATCTCATCCACCCCCAACTCTTCAAATCACCCATCCTGCCCCCATTCAACACTCCTTTCCCCCCCTGGTCGCCACTCCCCCCTCCACACCAAGCCTCCTCCAGGGATGAACATGCTGACTCCGATGACTCCAGGAACGAACTATGAATTCGCTTCAAATACTTCTTCCCTCCCTCCTTCCTTCTCTTCTTTTTCTTCCTTCCCTTCTTCTCCTAACTCCTCCCCCTTTTCTGTCCCTTTTCTCTCTACTCCTTCTGCTCTTTTTGTCCTCCCGTTGGTTGTTTTACGACCACGTGATTATGACACGTCACGTGGTGGCAATAAGACGTCACGTGGTGGTTGCAGAAACCGATTGTTGCATATTGTTGTTGCTTGCGATCGCGAACGTGCGTACCAAACACGGTTTATTTAACTTCTTTATCACTGGGTGACGCACACAACAATTTTACACGCACACACACACACACACACACACACACACACACACACACACACACACACACACACACACACACACAGACAAACGCATATATATATATATATATATATATATATAAACGCATATATATATATATATATATATATATATATATATATATATATATATATATATATATATATATATATATATATATATATATATATATATATATAAGAATGAACAAAAGGACAATAATTATACACAATTCAGTGACAATCAAACGAAATAGTTAAGCGTGGATGGTGATGATGATGATGATGATGACGATGATAATGATAATGATGATGATGATGATAATGATGATGATGATGATGATGATGATGTCCAGCATCAAGTCTTCGAGGAAACATTGACTTTATCATCTGTGTCGTCATCTTCACCACGGCGAGTTTTATTATTATTATTATTATTATTATTATTATTATTATTATCGGTATTAACATTATTACCATTAATATTTTTTTCATTATCATTTTCAAGCTGCCCGTTATTGTTATTGGTATCATCAGCTGAATCCTCCTCAAAAGTTAACTTATTATTATTATTATTATTATTAGTAGTAGTAGTATTTTTACTATTATTACTAGTGCTAGTAGTAGTATTAGAACCACCATCACCCGAAAAATTATTATTATTATTGTTGTTGTTATTTTCAGTATTTCTATAATTATTGTTTAGATTATTATTATTATTATTATTATTATTATTATTATTATTATTATTGTTGATATGTTGGCGACTGTGCATAACATCGCTATCTTCATCTGTGTCGCAAATAAACTTGACTGGGCCATTTTCCTCTTCTTCTTCTTCTTCTTCATCATCATACTCATCATCCTCATCATCATCATCACCCTCCCCATAATGGCCACCATCACCACCATCACCACCATGACTTTCCTGTTCACCACCGCCATCACCACCACCAGCGTTGGAAGCCTCCTCATTGATAACCACCCCACCCTCACCATTAACACCACCACCACCATCCTTAGCAACAGCCCTCTTATCACCCACATCACCATCAACACGCCCCCCATCATCACCATCGTTACCCTCACCGCCATCAACACCCCCATCAACACCACTGATGCGGGAGACGTGGTCGTGTGAGTGGTTGCTGGAGGCGTCAAGGGAGGAAGAGGCAGAAAGGGTGCTTGAGATGCGGTGGTTGCTGCGACTCCAAGACGACACCACTTGTGGCTGTGGTGAAGTGGCGCTATTGCGAGTGGTGGTGGCGGTGATAGAAGAGGTGGAAGAAGCGGCGGTGGTGGACGCGATGGTGGCGTTTTTAAGCGACTTTTTCCTCTTGGAGTTTTTGTGACGACGACGACGACGGCGACGATGGTGGTGAAGGTGGTGGAGGCGGTGGTGGGAGTGGTGTGGGTGGTGGTGGAGGGGATGGGGGTGGGTTTCATGGAGGAGGGGGTGGTGGTGGTTGTAGTTGGGCAGTCGCATCTTTTTCTCATAGATCTCGTGGGTCAAGTGGCGTCTCTGAAAGGCCCCATCCGAGGTGTCCTCAACCTCCTGCGGAGGGAAGGGAGGAAATTGGAGAAAAGATGTAACTTGGAGGAAGCCAATGGTGATTGGAGAGTGGTGGTTTGATGGTGGTGGAGTGGTGGTTTGTTGGTGGTGGAGTGGTGGTTTAATGGTGGTGGAGTGGTGGTTTGTTGGTGGTGGAGTGGTGGTTTGTTTGTGGTGGAGTGGTGGTTTGATGGTGGTGGAGTGGTGGTTTGTTGGTGGTGGAGCGGTGGTTTGTTGGTGGTGGAGTGGTGGTTTGTTGGTGGTGGAGTGGTGGTTTGTTGGTGGTGGAGCGGTGGTTTGTTGGTGGTGGAGTGGTGGTTTGTTGGTGGTGGAGTGGTGGTTTGTTGGTGGTGGAGCGGTGGTTTGTTGGTGGTGGAGTGGTGGTTTGTTGGTGGTGGAGTGGTGGTTTGTTGGTGGTGGAGCGGTGGTTTGTTGGTGGTGGAGCGGTGGTTTGTTGGTGGTGGAGTGGTGGTTTGATGGTGGTGGAGCGGTGGTTTGTTGGTGGTGGAGCGGTGGTTTGTTGGTGGTGGAGTGGTGGTTTGTTGGTGGTGGAGTGGTGGTTTGTTGGTGGTGGAGTGGTGGTTTAATGGTGGTGGAGTGGTGGTTTGTTGGTGGTGGAGTGGTGGTTTGTTGGTGGTGGAGTGGTGGTTTGTTGGTGGTGGAGTGGTGGTTTGTTGGTGGTGGAGTGGTGGTTTGTTGGTGGTGGAGTGGTGGTTTGTTGGTGGTGGAGTGGTGGTTTGTTGGTGGTGGAGTGGTGGTTTGATGCTGGTTTACTCACATTGTCATCCAAAAGGAATTCATTTGAAGTTGCTTCAACAGAAAAGTTGTCATTGTTGCTGGGACTGTTGCAGATGTTGATGGCATGGTTCTTGATGTTGTTACATGGGTTGTTGTTATTGTTGTTGGGATTGTTGCTAGAATTGCTAATGAGGTTATTGTTGGTAGGGTTGTGGTTGATGCTGTTGTTTGGGTTTTCGTTAATGTTGTTGTTGACGTTGTTGCTAGCACTATTGTTGTGGTTGTTGATGACGTTGTTGCTGTAGTTGTGGATGTTGTTGATGTTGTGGATGTTGCTGTTTTTATGTTGAATATTGTGGCTGTTGTTATGGTTGTTGAAAACGTTGTCGTCATCATTTCTAGTGTTGTTGTTGTTGTTGAAAGTGGTGTCATCATGTTTGTTGTTGTTGTTGTTGTTGAGGGTGTTGGAAGAGAGGTGGCCATAAGAGGAGTCGATGGTCCACCTGTGAGGGATGTTGCGGCGGTCAAACAATGAGACCCCTTCCCCCATTTCACACCAACTCCAACCAGCTATGCCACCATCCACGCACACACACACACACACACACACACACACACACACACACACACACACACACACACACACACACAAACACACACACACACACACACACACACACACACACACACACACACACACACACACACACACACACTCACAAGGGCACATCAATTTGCTTGGAGGGCGGGCAGGAGGGACGGAAGGACGTCTTGTCACACGGAAGGTACACGTCATTGATGTCGAAGTTATGGCTGCGTACTCGACGGTGGCTGTGTGGCTGCTTCGGGGACGTCGAGCGGGGATTAAAGAGGGGTGAAGAGTGGTGGGGGGTGTGTCCAAGAGATGGGGATGACTCATGTGAGTGGTGGTAGTGGATGGAGTTGCAACGTTGTCGTGACGACTTGTTGTTGGTGTTTTGTTGTTGATGGTGGTTGCTGTGTTGGCGTGGTCCTGTGGTGGTGATGGCAGTGGTTGGTGGAGTGGAATGAATAGAAGAGATGGGATGGATGACAGAACAACGAGACACAACATAACTCCACGAACATCTATGACAGAACAACCATAATGCCTCAGAAAGAACAAAAGACCAGCATCCACAACAACAACAACAACACCAACTTTTTGCAGTCTTGGAATGGGTAGCTTCTGGCTCATAATCATAATCATCACCTATGAAAGCCACATCCTCCTCATCCTCCTCTTCTTCCTCCTCATCATCGTCACCAAATGTAGTGAGCGAATCACCAGCACCGACGTCATCATCATCATAATCATCATCATAACCCCCATCATCTGCATCCTCTTCCTCATCCTCTCTTGAGCCACTGTATTTACACTTTGTTTGCTTACTGTAGCTTTTTCCTGTGGATGTTGTGGTTGTTGTTGGTGTTGTTGAATCATGGTTGTTGTTGTTGTTGTTGAATCATGGTTGTTGTTGTTGTTGTTGAATCATGGTTGTTGTTGTTGTTGAAGTATGGTTTTCATGGTAAGTTATTGGATCAACCAAAACGGCGACAAAAAATACAATAACAATAACATCAACAACCACCCACTCACTCTTGTATGCTGTCTTGCTCTTATGGACCATGTGTTCTGACACCTGATTGGTTGTGTGACCTTGCGTTTGATTGGCTGTCGAAAAGGCCTCCTTCAATTGGATGAGGTTTTTCCAGAAAAAGTGGGTCATTACGTCACTCTGATCAGCACCTGTGAAGTGAAGAGGCAGAGAGGATTTAGTTGAAGGTTGAAGATCGATAATGATGATGATGATGATGATGATAATAGTAATAGTAATAGTAGTAATAATAATAATACTAATAATAACAATAAAAAGTAATAAAAATTTATAAAAATAATAATGACAAATCCCATTTCAAAGCACCAGGCAAGCAAGTGAGGTGAGGACATGAGAGCCAGAAATTAATTCAAAAAAAGACATAACTGATTATTATTATTATTATTATTATTATTATTATTATTATTATTATTAAAACAAGAATTATTTTAAAAATGAAGAAATAATTTGGAACTAGAGTGAAATGAGTGATGGAGGGACTGAATGAATGAATGAATGAATGAAGTCACCATGGGCTGGGAGGGAAGGTCCATAGAAGGGGTGGCATGATGGTGGTGGTGACTGCTGTTGTTGTTGTTTGATAAAAGCCGCAAGAGTGATTTTGTTGTTTTTAATGTTGTTTTGTCTGTTGCAGTCAATGTTGTTGTTAATGTTGCAGTCATTGTTGTTGTTAATGTTGCAGTCATTGTTGTTGTTAATGTTGCAGTCATTGTTGTTGTTAATGTTGCAGTCATTGTTGTTTCGTTTGAAAACTTGACACCGTGATGAGGAACAACCACTATGAAGCTTTAACCACTCCTTCTCTTCCTCATCCTTCTTCCTCTTCCTCTTTCCCTTCTTTCCTTCCTCAAACCCTTCCACCAATTCCTTTATAATTTTTTTTGAAATCACAATCTTTAATGAATTTTTTTGACACCTTGACAACCTCCCCCCATCACCACAACCACCCAAACCACCATCACCCCCACCTATTTTTTCAACCCCAGGAATGCTTGTCACACCACCATCATTGCCACCATCACCATTGTCATCACCACTTTCTTTTTTTCTGATTTTTTTCTTAGTAACTCCATACTTGCATGATGACGATAATGGTGATAAGGTTAATGATGATGATGATGATAATGTTGTTGATGTTGATGATGATGATGATGATGATGATGATGATGATGTTGATGATGATAATGTTGATGCTGATGATGTTGATGATGACGGTAATGACATGGATGCTGATAAAGTTGAAGAATTTGTGGATGATGACGCTATAAGCATTGCAGATGGAAATGAAGAGAAAGAGGAAGAAGATGAAGAGGGCAGTAATGTGGAGGCTGTTGAAGAGAGTTGTCGTAGGGCACGCCTCAGATAGGAAACCTCGGTCCACAACTCTGCACACCCATCCAATCCCCTCTTGTCTCCCCCCTCTTCCTCCGAACTCACATCGGTTTCTTCTTCCTCCTTCCTATCATCGATGATCTTATGGGCCTTTTCCTCAACATGGGGTAGACGCTTGTTGATGAGGTGGAGAAGATGTTGATGTACATCGGAGCAGTGGGCCAGAGAGGGTGGAGGGTGACTGAATGCACCTTCCCTCTTGCGAATGGATGAAAAGGATGAGTGGAGTGACAGATGGGTGGGAGGGGGTGATGATGCTTTATGGAGCAACTTGCGGAGACAGGTTTCGTAGTGGTGCAAGTTGCGAGTGACCTTCTTCTTGTGGAGGTGCTTCACTTTGTTGAGGAGTTTCAAGATGTGCGAAGTGGAAAGCGGAGTGGTGGAAGAATGGGTCGAGGTGGTGGATGAATGTGTTGAGGTGGTGGATGAATAAGTAGGAGTAGATCGGGTAGAGGATGTGGTGGTTGTTTGATGATTTTGTGAAGTGATGAGAGAATAAAATTTGTTGTAAACTGCATTGTTCAACTTCACGTCTGCCAACAGCTCAGAAGGCACCGAGTCATTAAAACACTTGGCCTCAACATCAGACAGTCTTCCTTTCGAATGGTGCCCATCACCACAGGCTGACTTGTCGTCTGCAGACTCACTCAAGGCCCTTCTGAGGCAGCATGACACCACATTAGGAGCCTTCCTGACCTCCATATTGCTCTCAGAGCGGTTCAAAATCTTGTGGTTGATTAAGGTGTCGTCAGTGGCAACGTGGGAGTCGTGAAGACTGGCTGCCTCTTCCACCTGACTCGAGTCCTCCAGGGGGTTCTGACCACACATGTCGGCACCTGGAACCAGCTGGAGAACCTTGAACGAGCAATTTTGTTTTTTTTCTAACAGAAGACCATTTCGATTTTTAGAATTTTTTCTTTTCATTGGAGGTCGCGAAGTCTTCTTTATCGACTGGATATTTCGAATTTCTTCCAGAATCATTGACAGACCCATGAAATATCGATGCAGACGACAAGCGAAGCAAGTATTGCGACAGGTAACATCGTTTGGTGAACAAACGTCGAATGAATATCGAACGTTGCGAATTCAAAACGACATTCGAACGTTTTTAAAAAATCAAAAATTTTTGAAACTGAACTTCAATAACTCGATGGCAAATTATTTAGTTGAGAATTAATAAAAAAATTTCAAAATAATTTTCGCGCGGAGTCGTATTATGAAGTTATTACGAAATAAACGTCAATGGCGTCTCTCACGTGATAAAAATTGTTGACAATGTCTGACTAACGGTTGAAAAGCACTGCACAGCTAACAACAGACGACATTGAAAATTTTTTTCAAATATTGAAATTAACATTTTATGATGGTATTTGTGAAAAAAACCTCATGAAACACGTTTATTTCCATGATAAAAAGTTTCAAGTGATTGAAAATTAAGATGAAGTGGTTAAAAATTACAAATTGTTTGAAAAATAAAGATTAACTTAACAATATAATCAAAAAATTATTGCCGAATAACAATCATCGAAACAAAGAATTATGAAAAAAATTGCAACAATTAACAAAAAAAAATAATATTTGCCTCAAATGAAAAACGAACAAAAAACGAGAAAAGAAAAAAAATCGCTACAAGAACAAAAAAAATTCAAAACAGAAAACAAAACAAACACAATCAACAACACGAACAACATAAACAATAACTCAAAAAAAAACACAAACACTAGAAACATGAACAACAAAAAACATCAACAAACGAAACACAAACGAAACAAACAAAACAAACAACAACAACAACGACGAACATTAACTTAAACAAGTGAATGGCAGACGAGTTGGCATGCAAGAGAGCGGTAGCAGGGGCGTCAAAGGAAACAGATCAAAGGCACAGATCAGCGCTAGAAAATGAAAATAAATTTAAAAGTAGTCAAACATTTTGAACACAAGTGAAGTGGGGATGGGAGGTGGTGTAGATGGGAGGTGGTGTGGATGGGAGGTGGTGTGGATGGGAGGTGGTGTGGATGGAAGGTGGTGTGGATGGGAGGTGGTGTAGGTAGGATGGTGGTGTGGATGGGAGGTGGTGTGGATGGGAGGTGGTGTGGATGGGAGGCGGTGTAGGTAGGATGGTGGTGTGGATGGGAGGTGGTGTGGATGGGGGGTGGTGTGGATGGGAGGTGGTGTAGGTAGGATGGTGGTGTGGATGGGAGGTGGTGTGGATGGGAGGTGGTGTGGATGGGAGGTGGTGTGGATGGGAGGTGGTGTGGATGGGAGGTGGTGTGGGTAGGATGGTGGTGTGGATGGGAGGTGGTGTGGATGGGAGGTGGTGTGGATGGGAGGTGGTGTGGATGGGAGGTGATGTAGGTAGGATGGTGGTGTAGATGGGAGGTGGTGTGGATGGGAGGTGGTGTGGATGGGAGGTGGTGTGGATGGGAGGTGGTGTGGATGGGAGGTGGTGTGGATGGGAGGTGGTGTGGGTAGGATGGTGGTGTGGATGGAAGGTGGTGTAGGTAGGATGGTGGTGTGGATGGGAGGTGGTGTGGATGGGAGGTGGTGTGGATGGGAGGTGGTGTAGGTAGGATGGTGGTGTGGATGGGAGGTGGTGTAGGTAGGATGGTGGTGTGGATGGGAGGTGGTGTAGATGGGAGGTGGTGTGGATGGGAGGTGGTGTGGATGGGAGGTGGTGTGGATGGAAGGTGGTGTGGATGGGAGGTGGTGTGGATGGGAGGTGGTGTGGGTAGGATGGTGGTGTGGATGGAAGGTGGTGTAGGTAGGATGGTGGTGTGGATGGGAGGTGGTGTAGGTAGGATGGTGGTGTGGATGGGAGGTGGTGTAGGTAGGATGGTGGTGTGGATGGGAGGTGGTGTGGATGGGAGGTGGTGTGGATGGGAGGTGGTGTGGTAAAATTGATGGTCAGACGGAAAAAAAGGTTGAAGAGAACGAATAATGGATGAAAAGAAAAAGAGGGAAGATGAAAAAGTAAAGAAAATGAATAAAAAAAAAAAAACTAAATTGGAAGAACAATAAAGAAGAGGAAGTGAAGATGGCGATGAAAAGATGAAAGGCAATACAGTGAGCGATAATACGATCAAGATGGGTGTACCAAAGACACCATAGAACCAAACAACCTAGCAACTCTGTTTCCGCCTCCAAACTCAACCCCACTTTCTCCTCTCCCCCCAAACGCCCACTCCGTGCCACCAACTCCATCCGCCTTGGAAGCGCCATTGACCAATGAGACGTCTTCAGACGCCTTAGCTCCACCTCCTTGCGTGTCATTGGTGTTGTGGTGGCAAGCGGCCGACGAATCAGAGTGAATTCTTTTGTAGACACCGGTGGTTGAGACGGGGTGGTTGAAGAGGGAGGAGGTAGATGGAGGACGAGAAAGTTTGGGGGATTTGGAAAAGGTGGAAAAAAAATGTCTTAGTTTGTGGTGGTGGTGGTGGTTGGATCGGTCGATGGTGGGAGATGGGGGAGGGAGGGTGGTGATTGGGTGAGGAGCATGGGTGGTGGGGATGGTGGGGGGAGGTTGGTTGGGTGAGAAACTTGACTTAATGATGGAGGAAGGCCTGAAAATGGTGGGTTTGATGGGGAGAGGAGTGATGGAAGATGGGGTGATGGGGGGAGAAGTGGTGGGGGATGGAGTGAGGGGGGATGGAGTGAGAGGGGATGGAGTGAGGGGGGATGGAGAGGAAGATTTGCGACCGAAGAGAAGTACTGAGCTCCTCCTCCTCTTCTGTTCCTCCTTCATCCTCACGTGCAAGCTGAGTGGTGTGGAGGTGATGAGGATGATGATGATGATGATGATGATGATGATGATGATGATGATGATGATGATGATGATGGTGATGATGATGATGATGATGATGAAATAATAATAAAAAAATTATTTTGAAAACCAATAAAACTTAAAAACATTAAAAAAAAAGAAAAATAAGGAAATAAAAATAGTGGCAGACTTGATGTCGGGCGACGATTTGATGGCGTAGTATATGTTGCTTCGGTCGGGAAGGCGAAGCTCTGGTGGATGGTGTGAAGAGGTGGAAGATGGGTAGTGGACCGTATTGGGGAACACACCACACCACACCACACCACACCACACCACACCTCATCACACCAAAGCACACCACACCACACCACACCACACCACACCACACCACACCACACCACACCACACCCACACCACACCACACCTTTTCCATCTTGCAGTTTCTGAACAATGTAAAACAAGTCGTTCGATAGGTGGCCTGTAGTGGATGAGAATAAAGAAAATAATAAATAAACAAAACAAAAAATTATAATTATAATTATTATTATTGTTATTATAAAAATAATAAAATAATAATAAAAATGATAATTATAATAACAATAGTCCCTTCATTGTTCTACAACTAAGAAACACTTAATTACTGGAGATGATACTAACAATAAATCCGATGTGACAAACGATTAAAAGTGAACAAAATGACAACTATAAACAACTACAACAACAACGGAAATAATCGCAGCAACAACAGCAACAAAAGCAACACTACCACTACAACACCAACAACAACACCAACAACAACACCACCAACAGTACCACCGACACAAAACCACCACAACACCACCAACAACAACACCAACAACACCACCAACAACAACACCACCAACAACAACACCAACAACAACACCACCAACAACACCAACAACACCACCAACAGCACCACCAACAACACCAACAACAACACCACAACAACAACACCACAACAACAACACCACAACAACACCACAACAACACCAACAACAACACCAACAACAACAACATAGCGCATCTGAGGACTATCCTCAGGCGCTTAAGATAAACAACAACAACAACAACAACAACAACACCAACAACAAAACCACAACAACAACACCACAACAACAACACCAACAACAACCGAGATTGAACTTGTCGATAATTTTATTCAACACCGCTGCAGTATGATCCGTGTTGTATATCTGTGTGGCGTGGTGTGGTGTGGTGTGGTGTAGTGTGGTGTGGTGTGGTGTGGCGTGGTGTGGTGTGGTGAGGTGTGGTGTGGCGTGGTGTGGTGAGGTGTGGTGTGGTGTGGTGCGGTGTGGTGTGGTGTGGTGCGGTGTGGTGTGGTGCGGTGTGGTGTGGTGTGGTGCGGTGTGGTGTGGTGTGGTGAGAGTTTCATTTTTAGCGAGAGCAACCTCCGTTCAACGCTTCTTCACACTGATTCTCCCTCCAAACTCCTCCCCACCACCTCCCTTCTACCCCTTTCCTTCTCCTTCTCCCTCACTCCTCCCCATCACCACCTCCCCCACACTGATCACCCTACCCTTCTTTCACTGAAACCCTCCTTCCCCGCTCTTCCCCCCAAACCCACCCCCTCCCCTTCCTCCTTCAAGTCTCTTTCTTCGCCCCACCAACCACGATCGACTTGTACTGGTTGGTTTCGTGGCAGTGAGATGATTGGACGAAAACCTTAGCTGTCAACGAGTCACGCTCATCTCGACGACCAATCAGCTTCGCCTTGGGGGGGGCCTCGGTGCTTGGAACGTTGTGATTGGTCGGTGCTGGAGGAGGCTTCACTGCTAACATGCTCATTGTGCCGAACTGATGATGATGATGATGATGATGATGATGATGATGATGATGACGATGATGATGATGATGACGATGATGATGATGATGATGATGATGATGACGATGATGACGATGACGACGATGATGATGACGATGATGATGATGATGATGATGATGATGATGATGATGACGATGATGACGATGATGATGGAGATGATAATAGTGACAAAGACGAGAATTATGACGACGAAAAGGAAGACGACGACGAAGATGAAAATGACAACCACCTGCTTGGTGGCAACACGTGACATGGCAACCATGTTTTTGAGGTTGTGGGGGGTTTTGTCGCCAGGGCAACCAGAGGAGGTGGCCTCACTGGCGCCCCTGAAATAGCCCTTAAGACCTCGGTCGGGACTTGAGCGTTGCTTGATGGTGAAATAGCCGAGGCTGTGGTGGGGGGAGGGGGTGTTGTGTGGTGTGGTGTAGTGTGGTGTGGTTTGGTGTGGTGTTGTGTGGTGTGGTGTGGTGTGGTGTTGTGTGGTGGTGTGGTGTGGTGTGGTTAAAAAAGTGATTAAAAGAAGCGGTTGAAGGGGATGAGAAGAAAGAGGGATGGAAGGAAAGAGGGATGGAAGGGAAGGGTAGGCTAAGAGATGATGGTGATATACCTGATATTCCTTCTGTGACCTTTGCTGTTGTTTTTATTGTTGTTGTTATTGTTATTATTGTTGTTTGTGTTTAGACTATTGTTGTTGATGTTGACGGTTAATTTATTGTTGTTGTTGCTGCTTGGCTCTATCTCCAATGACAACTCGTAACTGGTGTGGTGTGACCATCAAAATTAAACATCACTACACAACAACAAAATAACAACCACTTCAACAACAACATCACAACAACAACAACAACAACCCCAACAACAACAACAACAACAACAACAACAACGCAACAACAACGCAACAACAACGTCACAACAACAACAACAACAACAACCTCTCCTTCTCGTCATACGTTCTCATGTAGTAGAACCAGTGCACGAACGACTCATCAGGTCGAATGGCCTCGTAACACAAGCCTGCGGTGCCATAATAAAAATAATAAAAATGAAAAAAAAAAATAATAATAAAAAGTACAATAAAAATGATATTTTTTTTTAATTATTATTATCAAATCATCATCATCATCATCCTTGCCATCATCATCATCATCCTCATCATCATCATCATCCTCATCATCATCATCATCATCATCATCATCATCATCATCATCATCATCATCACCATCATCATCATCATCACCATCATCACCATCATCATCATCATCACCATCATCATCATCATCATCATCATCATCATCATCATCATCATCATCACCATTATCATCACCATCATCACCATCATCATCATCATCATCATCATCATCATCACCATCATCACCATCATCATCATCATCACCATCATCATCATCATCATCATCATCATCATCATCATCATCATCATCATCATCATCACCATCATCATCATCATCATCATCACCATCATCATCATCATCATCACCATCATCATCATCATCACCATCATCATCATCATCATCATCATCACCTCCTTGCAGTCTTTCAATCCTCTCCAATATCTCATACTCCCTCCTTTTCTTCTCCATGTTTATTATTCTTCTTTTATCAAGTTTAATATTATTATTATTATTATTATTATTTTTATTGTTTATTTTATTTATCTTAGTCTTTTTACTCTTCTTACTCTTCTTCTTTATCGTGCCATCATCATCATCATCATCATCATCATCATCATCATCATCATCCTCATCATCATCACCCCCACCATCATCATCATCATCATCATCCTCATCCCCATCTTCTTCTTCTTCATCCTCTTCTTCTTCATCCCCATCATCCAGTCGAACGTTCCTCAACGTATCTGAACTGTCTTTCATGCCGTCACTGTGACTATTATTATTATTATTATTATTATTATTATTATTATTATTATTATTATTATTATTATTATTATTATTATTATTATTATTATTATTATTATTATTATTATCATAGTCGTCGCTGCCATAGCCGTTAAGACTGCCTCCTTCGACGTTGTCGTAAGAACTATTGTTATTATTATCATAATTATTATTATTATTATTATTATTAGTAGTAGTAGTAGTAGTAGTAGTAGTAGTAGCAGTAGTAGTAGTAGTAGTAGTAGTAGTATTGCTGTGAGTACTGTCATTACTGCTTTTTTTGTTTTTATTATTATTTGTATTTCTATCACTATTATCTCGATCCTTAACACCACCCTCCTTCTCTTCCTCCTCCTCCTCGTCATACAGATCCTTGAGGGCAGCATCCAACATAGTGAGGTCTGTTAGGAAGGTTCCCAGATAAGGAATGGTGCCCTGGATGGAGGAGGAGGAGGAGGAGGAAGAGGAGGAGGAAGAAGACGATGATGTCAATGATGAACGACTCAGGTCCTGTGGGGTGGTGTGTTTGGGTCTTTTTTCGTCTTCGTTGGAGCGGTATACTATTATTATTTCTACTTCTTTTTCTATTATTATTATTATTATTATTATTATTATTATTATTATTATTATTATTATTATTATTATTATTATTATTATTATTATTATTATTATTATTATTATTATTATTATTATTATTATTATTATTATTATTATTATTATTATTATTATTATTATCATCATCATTATTATTATTATTATTATTATTATTATTATTATTATTATTATTATTATTATTATTATTGATGCTATATTTAGAAACATACAATTTTATATCTTACTATGGACCTTACTACAAGTCTGAATTTAATTAAATTTCAAGTTATGTTTTGAGTTTAATTTCAAACTCAATTCGAACAAAATAAATTTTTTTTTTTTCAAAAAAATCGCCCATCCCTACTTCCAGCTTGCGGTTGATCTTCTTACGGGCCGACTTACTCCAGGAGCCTGTTCCAACATTGTTTATGTTGTTATTGTTGTTGTTGTTGTTGTTGTTGTTGTTGTTGTTGTTGTTGTCGTTGAAGTTGTGTTTCTTGCTGACTGGACTGTTGTTGGCTGTGTTGTATCCTTTATTGTTGTTGTTTTTGTTTTTGTTGTTGTGTCTGTGTAATGAAGGCAGTCGCGTCTTGGCTGGTGAACCCTCCTGCGGTTGAGAATTGCATCCATCCCTCATCCATCATCCATCTATCTTAATCCCTCATCCATCATTCATCCATCATCCATCATTCATCCATCCATCCATCCATCATTCATATTCTCACCCACCACCACTATCACCCCACCCACCTTCCTGATGATTTCCCGCCATAAAGCGGAATTATTTTCTTCGTTGAAAATCTTCGCAAGCTCCTCATACCTCTCCATTTTGTCTCTGGAGTATCATCATCATCATCACCATCATCATCATCATCATCATCATCATCATCATCATCACCATCATCATCATCATCATCATCATCATCATCATCATCATCATCACCATCATCATCATCATCATCATCATCATCATCATCATCCCCATCATCATCACCCAAAATCACCCCCCACCTGCTGAGAGAGTTCCAGAGACGACGCAGACGATAAACAGACGTTGACTGCAGGCCCGCCAGAATAGCCTTCAAAGTAGAAAAGTTTTTGAGACAGCGGCACTCCTGTGTGTGTGTGTGTGTGTGTGTGTGTGTGTGTGTGTGTGTGTGTGTGTGTGTGTGTGTGTTTGTGTGCGTGTGTGTTTGTGTGCGTGTACGTGTGGGTGTGTTTCAAAAGGGAGTTGTGAAGCAAGATGGGATGGAGGGGTAGGAGTGTTTGAAAATGGGTGATGTAGTGGAAAGTGGATGAGGATGGTGGTTGAGTTCACCATCGTCTCATTTTTTCTCCTCCATCCTTCCATTCTCATCCCTCCACTCCTCCAACCTTCCATCCTCATCCCTCCACTCCACCATCCTTCCATCCTCATCCCTCCATTCCACAACCCTTGTTCCTCCCTTCCAGCAACTCTAACCTCAGGTTTTCATTCTAGCCCTTTCATCCCACCCCCCCTTACCCCCCCCCCCCCTTACCCTCACCCCCCCCCCTCCCCCCACTTACCCTCACCCCCACCCCACCCTCACTCTCACCCCCCCCCCCTACATAAGCAATGTCGATCCAGGCATGCAGGATGAGGGAGCGAGACAAAGAGGAGGAGGAGAAAGGACCCTTGAGGATACTTGATATTACTCTGTGTGTGTGTGTGTTTGTGTGTGTGTGTGTGTGTGTGTGTGTGTGTGTGTGTGTGTGTGTGTGTGTGTTTGTGTGTGTGTGTGTGTGTGTGTGTGTGTGTGTGTGTGTGTGTGTGTGTGTGTGTGTGTGTGTGTGTGTGTGTGTTGGTATATTATGTGTTGTGTTGAGACATATAACTTTATTTTCTTCTTTTCACCCATTCCAAAAACCCCAATTCACCCCCACTTTTCTTTCATTCACCCTTCCCCCATCTGCCACTCCCTCCTCCCCACCCATTAGAAAAAACCCCCCTTATCACTCAAAAACCATCCAGCCAACCCATCCAATAACCCCCACCCCAAATGACTCCAAAACACCCATAAACACCCCAATTGACCCCAAAACCCCCCAAAACACCCAAAAACCCTCCAAACACTCTAATTCGCCCACCCACCTGTACGAGACGGCGTTAAAATGTTCGACAGTGGCGAGGACGGAGGAGGGGAAGGTGGAAGGGTCTGGAGGGGCGTTCCTCTTGCGCCTCTGACACCAACTCGAACCCAGGCAGTGGTGACTCTGAACATTGGCGAACAACCGCTGTGAGGAGGGGGTTAAAAAAATGTGGGAGGAGGGGAGGTTGAAGAGGTGTGGGGGGGGGGGGGGGTTGAGGAGGTGTGGGGGGGGGGAGAGAGTTGAGGAAGTGGGGAAGGGGTTGAAGATAAATGGGAGGAGAGAGGCTGGGTGTAGAAAAGGGTTGAAAGTATGTGAGAAGGGGGGGGGGGGGGGTTGGGGGGGAGGATGCAATTGGATGTGGAAAGGGGGTAAAGGAGGTTAAGGGTTTGGAGAGGAGTTTGGTTGGATGGGGAGTGGTGGTTGGGTATGGTGAAAGGGATTTGAAACAACGTGATTGGGTTTGATAATAGGGTTGAATGTGGGAAGAGGTTGGAAGGTGTGTTTGTGTGGAAGGATGGAAGAGAGATGGAGTGAGGAAGGGTGTTGGGGGTGAGGTAGGGTGTGAGGAGCGAAGAAGGGTGATGGGAGTGAGGGAGGGTGTTAAGAGTGAGAAAAGGTGATGGTAATTAATGGTGATGTAGAGGTGTGAAATGGGTGGTGAAATGGTTGGATGGTAACACCAATAATAATAATAATAATAATAATAATAATAATAATAATAACAATAATAATAATAATAATAATAATAAAAATAATAATAATAATAATATAAAATTCAGTTTTTGAAGCACCAAGGCAAGCAACTGAAGAGCAAAAAACAACAGCAAACTCACAGCATCTATGTACGTGAGTTGTTGAGCGAAGTGGAGTGGAGGGATGGAAAGGATGGAAAGAGGGGGGGTGAGGATGGGTTGGGGAGGGAGAGAGATGGGTGGTGGTGGTGGGTGAGGCTGGAAAAAGGACAACTTTTGAAGAGTTGACTTAAAATTGTCGGATGCTAAGTAAGGGGGGTTGGCGGAAAAAGGGGGCGGGGTGGATGGGATGGGTGGAGTGGATGGGGTAGGTTGGGTGGATGAGATGATGGGGGTGGTTGGGGATTTGGTTAGGGAGGGTGGAGGGGGTCTTGGGGGTGGTAGGGACTTTTGGGGTGGATTGGGCAGATGGGAGTGGTGGGATGGGAGGGATGTATGAGACAAAATGGCGTTGATGAGGTGGTACATGGTGACAGGTCGTCGTGTGTTGTTGTTGTTGTTGTTGTTGTTGAAGTTTGGGTTGTCGTCTTTGTTGGTGTCGTTGTTGTTTACGATGATGTCATTGTTGTTGATATCTTTATTATTGTTGTTGTTAATATTGATGTTATTATTATTATTATTATTATTATTATTAGTGTTGTTGTTGTTGTTGATGCCGAGGTAGAGATGGAGTTTGAGTTGAGTGATGTTGTGGAGGTGGTGGAGTTGATGGAGGGAGGAGAGGTGGAGGAGGGTGACGAGGGTGGGGTAGGTGGGAGGATCATCAAAGTCATCCTCGTACCGCTCCATCCATCCCTCAATGATCCCCTCTATGCTCCTGTCCGTGGTGGATGGATGGATGAGAATGGTGGTGGATGGATGA
The DNA here is from genome assembly GCA_947562095.1 of Branchellion lobata. Classification (NCBI taxonomy): domain Eukaryota; kingdom Metazoa; phylum Annelida; class Clitellata; order Hirudinida; family Piscicolidae; genus Branchellion; species Branchellion lobata. Next base: position 956,532 of record OX387259.1, on the reverse strand, counting down.
TGGATGGATGAGAATAGTGGTAGATGGAATGGTGGTGGATGGATGACGGATTGATGAGAATGGTGGTGGATCGATGGATGAGAATGGTGGTGGATGAAAATGGTGGTGGATGGAATGGTGGTGGATGGATGAGAATGGTTGAGGTGGATGGATGAGGGATGGATAAATGGTGGTGGGTGGATGAAATGGTGGTGGATGGAATGGGAGGATGAGGTGGTTGTTATTATTTGATATTATTACTGGCATTATGACTATGATTATTTAAATTATTATGGTTATTATTATTATGATTATGGTTATTTGAATTATCATTATTATTGTTATTATGATTATGACTATTTGAATTATTATTATTATTATGATTATTGATGGCATGCAAGCTCACCTCAGATGCACCTCAGCGGAGTGACGGAAGGAACTCTCCTCTTTCACTCTCTGCAGCCTGTGTGGTGATGGTGATGATGATGATGATGAGAATGGTGATGATGATGATGATGATGATGGTGATGATGATGATGATGAAGATGATGCTGATGATGATGCTGATGATGGTGTCTGGAGCGCATCAACACAAAAATGACAACCCCCTCTCCCCCCCAACATCCCCATCACCATAACAACCACCAAAACACCCCCCCCCCCACAACCACCACCCCTAAAAGCAAACTCCCCACCCACCACTGGAAGATGTGGTGGAGGAGGCAGGAGGGGGTGGTAAAGGACCGGTAAGTGGCCAAAATGGTACGCACAAACGTCCAGTCCGGAAGGCCCGAGTCCAAACACATGCTCGCTACCAACTTTTCAAGTTTCATTAATATTGATAATATAATTATTATTAATAATCATAAAAGAATTATTGTATATATATTTAGATTTTTTTTATATTCATATTGATAAAATTACACTATGATAATATTCCTTATTGAAGTGTAATTTTGTGCGTTTTATGTAACTTTTTAGTTTTGAAATATTTTTTTGGTAGTTTTTATTTTTTAAAAAGAGGTTTCTTTGTAAATAATATTTTATTTCTAATTTGTAGACTTTTGTGTCTAAAAAGTGTGGCTTAAAACATTGGAAGACTTACCTTGTCTAGTCTTGCCCCTACCATCACCTTCTCTTCTTCCACCCTCCATTCTCCTTTTGACAAGAGCTAGCAACGTCGATCATATATTTTTGTGCATCAAATTGGTTTAATTATTTCCAATTATGAGCTCAAAATTCTTGCAAGCAATAAACTAAAAACAGCAGTTTCAATACATGGAAAAAGAAAAATTGACAATCTGTTAAAAGTGCCATTTGGAAGTCAAATGTACCTCAGTGGGCGGGTACAACACCTTTCGTTTGGTTATTTTGTAAACGACTCCATTGATTTGCTCCTCTTTCGGTGCATCCATCAAAGAAGTCAACCAAAATCAATCCTTTCGATCCTTCATCGAGGTGCCGAACGCTCACAAACATATGTCCATCGCATACTGTGGTGTATTTTGTTAACTTAAACAAAAATATGACTTCTTCGAAATCCGCTCCCCAGACGTCTTTTATTTATTTAAAGTGCTACTCTTGATGTAGCTAGGCCTATCAGAAATAAATTTAAAACATCCCAAAATATAATTCCACTTTTTTTTTAACTAAATGAGTTCGTTTCTTAAAAAATATATTCAAATGTAAAATTTAATTTTTTTCAAATGCAAAATTTTTAACGAGTATGAGCATTTGTGGCAGTATTCTGGTAATATAAGCGCAATATAAGCATTGAGAGCACTACCACAGCCTTAAAGCTGTGATTAACCAGATTAAGTGCCGACACATTCATAATAATTTTTATTACTTTATTTATTATTTTTATTTATTATCGTTCAGCGCTTTGGTTGTTCGATTTTTTTAATGCTCGTAAAGAGAGCGAGCTTAGATTTGAAATGAGAAAGCTTTCGTTAATTAAAATGTGAGGTGTAACAGTTATCGGTGTATGGATTGAAGAGGTGGTGGTAGGGTTGGTTGGGAAGGTGGAAGTGAGGTTGGTGATTGAAGGGGTGGTTGAAAACAAAGTTGAAATTGTTATAAAACGAATAGTTTGGAGTCGAATGTACGTTTGGAATGGTTGGGGTAGTAGAAGAAGGAATGAAGAAGGGTGGAGCAGAAAGAGATGAAGAAAGTGGAGAGATGGATGGGATGAGATGGATGGGAGGAGTAGGAGGGTCAGAAAGGCGTGAATTGAACCATGAAACATTAAGGAGATAACGTTTAGAGGTGGTTGTGTCCGAACCATCCACCACATTGCTTCCAATAACACTTTTCCCATCACCAACCTTTTCACCATTAAAACCACCACCACCATCTTTCCCATCTTCACCATCTTTATCAATACCATCATAATAGTAGGGGTCGTTGAACTTTCTGGAAATGTAGCTATAGTTGAAGTTGTTGTTGTTCGTGTTGTTGTTCGTGTTGTTGTTCGTGTTGTCGTTCGTGTTATTGTACGTGTTGTTGTTCGTGTTGTTGTAAGGGGTGTTAATCGAATTGATGTTGATGTTGTTGTAGCAGTTGTTACTGAACATGTTGTTGTTGTTACTAATGTTGTTGTTGTTGTATCTGTTGTCACTGATGCTGTTGTTGTTGTCGTTGTAGAGGTTGTTGTTGTTGGCGATGCAGTTGCCATAGTTACACACCAGTTGAGCATCTTGACTTTGTCTTTTCTGCTTGTATCGGCGATTCTGGAACCAGATCTTCACCTGTTGTTCACTCAAGCTTAACCGTTCCGCCACCTCCTTCCTCCTCCCGGGACTCAGGTAGGGGTGCTCCTGATAGTGTTTTTCCATCTCTCTCGTTTGTGTCCCTGTGGTGGTGGTGGTGGTGGTGGTGGTGGTGGTGGTGGTGGTGGTGGTGGTGGTGGTGGTGGTGGTGGTGGTGGTGGTGGTGGGGGTGGTGGTGGGGGTGGTGGTGGTGGTGGTGGTGGTGGTGGTGGTGGTGGTGGTGGTGGTGGTGGTGGTATTTTTCAAACTCAAATTAGATTAGATTAGATTAGATTAGATTAGATTAGATTAGATTAGATTAGATTAGATTAGATTAGATTAGATTAGATTAGATTAGATTAGATTAGGTTAGATTAGGTTAGATTAGATTAGATTAGGTTAGATCAGATCAGATGATCATGAGCATTAAAGAACCACCACTGAACATGATCCTGGGCTTCCTCTTGACTCGTTGTCTCAACAACTTCCGGCTTATGACGTCATTGAAGTACCTGTTTCCGGTAGTTGATATAGCGCTATAGCTGATTTCATTGTTTTTATTGGTGTACTTATTGTTGTTATTGTTTGAGTTGTTTTTCATGACGTTGTCGTTGTTGGTGTTGAAGTAGTTTTTGTTGTTGGTGTTGTTGTTTTTGTTGTTGTAGAGGGTTGTGTTGTTTTTGTTGTTGGGAGTTGTGGTGTTGTTATTGTTTATATTGTTGTTGGTGACGTTGTTGCAAATATTATCATTGTTGTTGTTCTTCAAATTGACACTTTTGCTAGTGGAGTTGTCAAGGCTGTTGTTCTCTGGCTTCTGGTGAATAGAAACATCAAGATTGTTGTTGCTGTTGTTGTTGCTGTTGTTTTTGTTGATGTTATTGTCGTTGATGTTGTTGCTTTTGTTGTCGTTGATGTTGTTATCGTTGGTAATGTTGCTTTTGTTGTCGTTGGTGTTGTTGCTTTTGTTGTGGCTAGTTGAGGCTGCGTTGAAGTTGCTGGTAGTTGTGTATGTCTTGCTGGGCTCGAAACTCTTGATGTTGTTGTTGTTGTTATTGTTGTTGTTGTTTTTCAAGTTGATGTTTTTTTTGCTTTCGAATGTGGTATTATTGTATAGGTTGTTGATGCTGTTTTTGTAGCTGTTGTTGAAGTTATTGGTGTTGTTGTTGTTGTTGTTATGGTTGTTGTTGTTGTAGGTTGGTTTGTTTACTCCATTGGTGTACTTGTTGATTTTGTTAGTATTGTTATTGTTATGGATGGTATTATGATTGTTATTGTTATTGTAGCTATATTTCGAGTAAGACTTCATTATGACGTAACTTTCAACACTCGTTGCTGCCTCATCGTAACGTGCATCCATTTCCGCTCCAAGAAGTAAACAAAAACAACAATAAAAAGAAATTTCTTTTATAAAACGTAAGGGTCACAACGCCATACTAACGACGTGATCTGATTGGCTGGCGATTGACCAATCACATTCGATGGTGGTGATTTGGATAAGTGTGGTGGGTCAATTAATATTGAAATTTAACTCTTTGAAGCAATTTTGCCACACCACACTACACCACACCACACCACACC
>OX387259.1:944725-949725 GCA_947562095.1 Branchellion lobata | reverse complement strand
AAGTCAAAATTAAATTTATATCTCCTTCAGGCGAGTGTCCTATTTAAAAAAATTCATATTAAATTTATTTATTCAACTTTTCCAACTTTTAATAAATTTTAAAATGAATTTATTTTAATTTAAATTAATTTTCTCATTTCAGACGTTAAATTTTTTTAAATATTTTAATATTTCATACCTTTGGTATTAAACAAACAACCTTCACGCACGTGAAGGCGATAATGAGGAAGACGTTTTGAACTTAAGTTCACTTTTCAAGTGTTTCATTCATTCTTCAGCTTTTAAACCCCACCATCATCCTCATCATCATCATCATCATCATCATCATCATCATCATCATCATCATCATCACCATCATCATCATCATCATCATCATCATCATCATCATCATCATCATCCTCATCATCATCATCACCATCATCATCATCACCATCATCATCATCATCATCATCATCCTCATCATCATCATCATCATCATCATCATCATCATCATCATCATCATCATCATCAGCAGCAGCATCATCATCATCATCATCACCATCACCACCACCACCACACCACCATCGCCTCAAACAATCGCATCGATTTGAGATGCAACATCCGCCATATTGCATTTATGTAACGCTTCCTTGAGTGTCTTGGTGTCGTCGTCACACGCCCCTGCGTCCTTCCACGCCCACAACACCTTGAAGCAGCCCTGAGGAAGGGGGGGTGGCAAAAGGGGTAAATTGAAGAAAGTGAATGGGGAAGATTTGAGAGCATTAATACAACCATCCATGCATGCATCCATACAAACATCCATACAAACATCCATGCATCCAGTCATGCATGGATTCATTAATACAACCATCCATGCATGCATCCATACAAACATCCATGCATGCATCCAAAAATCCAGACATGCACCTGGTAGGTATCTCCCTCATCCTTCTTGATCTCCTCCACCTCCTCTTCCTTCACTCCCAGCTGCTTCCCTAACTCCACGTACCTCCCGCCCACCTTCTTCGCTATCAACAACAACTTTCGGTTGTCCAGTGAGGTGGCTGTGTGGTGGTGATGGTGGAAGTGGTGGTGATGGTGGTAGGATGGTGGTGTGGTGGTGGGATGGTGGAGGTGGTGGTGATGGTGGAGGTGGTGGTGAATGGGGTGGTGATGGTGATGGTGATGGTGGATGTGGTGATGGTGGGGGTAGTAATGGTGGTGATGGTGGTGGTGATGGTGGAGGTGGAAAGGAAAAGGAAGGAAAAAAGAGGAGGAGAAGAGAAAGAGGGGGAGAAGAGGAAGGGAAGGAGGAGGAGAGGAGGAAGGGAAGGAGGAGGAGGGGAAGAAAAGAGGTGAAAGAGTGCTTATTGTTAACAACATTAACAACAACCACATCAATAAAAACAGCAACAACAACAACAACAACAACAACAAAAACAACATCAACAACAACAACAACAACAACAACAGTTGGACAAGAGTTGGGACCTTCACGTGGTGTCCAACGAGATGCCGCCAAGTGGCGACATTCGAACCCAACCAACCCATCGACCAAGCTGTGCTGTCATTCCCACCTCCCCTTTTTCAATAGCCGAAGGTGCACATCCCGCCCTGTACCTCCGGTCTCTCCTTTTGAGGGCGGGCGACGTCGAGGTAAATTCCGGACCAGTGTACCGAGGATGCACTAAGACAATCAGACGTGACATCACCCCCATCACCTGTTCAAGCTGCAGCCAGCCATACCACAGGACTTGCTCTGGCCTTACTCGAAACAAAAAGAGAACTCAAGGCTTCATCTGCAGGCCCTGCGCTGGACTCGCGACTTCAACCACAACAATCACGCAGGCGATGGGAACAAATAAACAATGCTGTGTCTGCAATACGAAAATGAGACTAAACAGCATTGCCATCAGGTGTCATAGTTGCGGTGGCATCTCCCACAGGAAATGTGCTAGTGTCTCCCGCTATACACCACACGTAAATTGGTGCTGCCACGTCTGTAACCATAACATCTTAACCTCCAACAACACTAATGGCAAACACACAACCAATAATAATAATAATAATAATAACAATAATAATAGTAATAAAAATGATAATAATAATATAAATAATAATAATAATAATAATAATAATAATAATAATAATAATAATAATGATAAAAATAAAAATAATAATAATAATAATAATAATAATAATAATAGTAATAATAAAAATAAAAATAATAATAATAATCACACATTCAACAACACTATGATGAACTTGTGCGCCTTCCACAACCAGCTTTAGCGCATCTGAGGACTATTCTCAGGCGCTTAAGATAAACAACAACAACAACAACAACAACCATTTTTTTGTCCCACATCCACTCGTTTTCTGTTTGTCGCGACTTTCGAGGCTGGCACTTCGTTGTCTGAAGTAATTAAAAAAATAATAACAAAAATATTAAAAAAAAATAAAAATAAAATAATAATAATAATAATAATAAAATAATAATAATAATAATAATAATAATAATAATAATACAAAGTGAGGACTTGGTGGAATTTAAAACACAATTAAGGAAGATTCGAAAAAATCGAGAAATTATTGAAAAAAAAAAACATTAAATGAAAAAATAAAAATAATAATAAAAACATTAATTGAAAAAATAAAAATAATAATAAAAACATTAAATGAAAAAATAAAAATAAAAACATTAAATGAAAAAAAAAATGAAATTATATAATGCAAAAAGTGGAAAAGTAATAATAATAGCAGAATGACGGAATGTTCTGTGTAGTTTCCAGCTTGTGTCTGGGTTTGATTTAATGAGGAATAAGAAGTGATGATGATGATGACGATGATGATGATGATGATGATGGTGATGATGATGATGATGATGATGATGATGATGATGATGATGATGATGATGATGATGATGATGATGATGATGATGATGATGATGATTACACAGGAAACAAGAGGAATGGATGAGTGGAGAGGAATGTTGATGAGTGGTGCCTACGTAGTTATGAATAACATAAATGAATAGGAACAACAACAAAAATAAAAATAAAAATAACATAAAATTATTATTTTTATTATTACTGTTTTTGTTGTATTAATGAGGCTATGAAAAGAAATGATTAGCGTTGTATTTTTTTTTAAATTTTAATAATAATAATAATAATAATAATAATAATAATAATAATAAAAGAAAAAAAGAATAACAACAACAATAATAATAATTATAACAATAATAAAATTATTTTGAAAATAATAATAATGAAGAAGGCACGAAGAGAAAGGTGAACATTACGACCGCTGAGGTAATTATAACTCGTAAAGGACATCGTAAATTATAATTGGAAATAATAATAAAATAATTGATTATAATTGGAATGAATAAATAAATAATTAAATATAAAATAAATAAATAAATAAATAATTAAATATAAAATGAATAAATAAATAAATAATTAAATATAAAATGAATAAATAAATAAATAAATAAATATAAAATGAATAAATAAATAAATAATTAAAAATGAAATGAATAAATAAATAAATAATTATATAAATATATGTGTTAATAGGAAAAAAACTGATGAATTAAAAAATTATAAAATTTATAAATAGAAAAATAATGAAAATAGTAAATTGAAAAATACTAAATTATTATTATTATTACTATTATTATTATTATTATTATTATTATTATTTTTTTTATTATTTTTATTATTATTATTATTATTATTATTATTTTTCAGTTCAAAAATAACAGGATGGAGAAACAGGAAATAATGAAACAAATGAAGTGAAAAAACAAAAAATAAATTTAAAAATGATTTTTTTTTAAATTTAAAAAATAAAATAAAGTTAAAAAAAATTTTAATTTGAAAAATAAAATAATTTTAAAAAATAAAATAAATGAAGTAAAAAAAGAAAAAAAATTTTAAATTTAGAAAATAATAAAAAAATGATGAAATATGATGTAATTCAGAAAAACAAAGAAATATTAATAATTTGGCGGTGTCCTCAACAGCCTGGTGGGCAGTTGGGGGGTCAATGCTAGTTTAATTAAAGAGTAAACAAATTAGGATTAATTAGCCAATTAAAACTTATTGAATAATTAAATAAGTAATTAAAAAGTTTAATAATATAAATAAAATTGATTAACAGCAGAATATGATTATTTGAAATTATTAAAATGGAGTAAATTAATTATATTAATATTTTTTAAATTAATTAAATTAAAATAGTTAATTAATAAATTATATTAAAAATAAAAATTCAATTTAATTATTCAAGTGAAACCAAAGAATTAATAAAACCGAATAAGAAGCTTCGAGTTACGAAGGAGCAATAAATTGATTGAATCAGGGTAATAAAAACGACAGAGACTATAATAATAATAATAATAATAATAATAATAATAATAATAATAATAATAATAAAATAATAATAATAATAATAATAATAAAAATAATAATAAAAATAATAATAAAACAACTTATTGTGGGTTTTTAATGTGTGAATGTGTGTTGTGTGATTTTTGTATCGTTGTTGTGTTGTTGTGTGTTGTCATGTGTTGTTGTGTGTTGTTATATGTTGTTATGTATTGCTATTTGTTGTCATGTGTTGTTGTGTGTTGCTATTTGTTGTTATGTATTGTTGTGCGTTGTTGTATGTTGTTTATGTGTTTTCATGAGTCAAACAGTTGCTTACATTCAGTACGATGGGGTTATTGTGTGTGATTTTGTGATGGGCGTTTGATTCATTGCCACTTTGAACACACTGTTTCTTATTGTGTAAGCACACCTTCACGCACACACACACACACACACACACACACACACACACACACACACACACACACACACACACACACACACACACACACACACACACACACACACACACACACACACACACACACACACACACACACACACGCACACACACGCACACACAAGCACACACCAATCCACCTCCATACGTCGTAAATCACCACGAAACTGTTATGACTAACATAA
>OX387259.1:927225-934725 GCA_947562095.1 Branchellion lobata | reverse complement strand
CTGATTAATCGGCTTTTTTGATTTTCTCGGCGCAAGTTTTAAACTTTTTGCTAAATGCTATTTTAGAAACTGCTTAAAATTAAATTTAAGTTTTATCTCAAAAAAAATTTAGTAAAAATGAATTAAAACTTTTTTCAACAAAAACTCCAATTAGAACTCACTAAAAATACAAATTTCAAACAAAAACAACATTAATTTCCATTTTGAACATCTTTTCGTTGAGACAGGTAGAGATTTGGTGTAGTATGTGAGATTTGATACATGGAACACAGAGCAGGCGATCCGGTGGAATATGTGGCGGTGAGTTACTCAAATTTTCAGCACCATTCAGCCTATAAACCTTTTTGCAAAGCCCTTCTGGAAATTGGCTATTTGGTGCTAGATGAACATGATTAAGCTTTGTTTCAAACTTTTTCGTTATAAAGTCTTATTCTATAAATCATATTTCCATGAAACCCAGTTCTATTAGTCCAAACATTTGCAATAACCACAAGAGGCCAATAAACAAGGCATAGGTTTAGGGCAATGAGAAAAATATTAGTAAAAAGTGAATTTAAGAGGAACCAAAAGCTCAAATTTTATGAATAAAATTTGAAAAAAAAGACCAACAAAGGCAACAAGAAAAACAACTTCTGAGTTTTGAAAAACAAAAGAGTGGTTCAAGGCCTCGAAACTCTACGGGGTTAATGCCACTATAATAATATTCGTGTTTATATTGTATTTAAGGTTGTCCATTGTGACAAATCTTATTCAATGGCAACTTTTCATAGTGAAAATTTTTCATAAGAAGCCTCTATTCACAGCGAGCATCTACAAAAATGAAAATTTTTCCATAATACAAAAAAAATCAAAAACAAACATTTTTTCATGATGAAATTTTGAAAAAACTAAATCACCATTTTAGCATGAGGTTGTGATACACAGGCAGGGAGGGATGGGGCAAAAGAGTTTGGGTTTCAAAGTAGCAGGGGGCATTGACCAGAACCACTTGGTCAGCCCCCAGAGCTTCCCAGACAAGGTGTGACTTGGGGCTTTGAGAGCACCACTCATTTTTATAGCGTTGGTTGTTGTACGCACGCGCACTCGAACATATACCCGTACTTATACAAACACACACGCACACACACACACACACACACACACACACACACACACACACACACACACACACACACACACACACACACACACACACACACACACACACACACACACACACACACACACACACACACACACACACACACACACACACACGCACACACGCACACACACACACACACACACACACACACACACACACACACACACACACACACACAGGGTATTTACGTCACAGCGTTGTCACCTGGTGGTGCAGGGGAGGAGGCTGGCCTGATGCTGCATGATAAGATATTACAGGTGAGTGAGTGAGTAGATTGGTGGGTAGATTGGTGGGTAGATCGGTGGGTAGATGGGTGGGTAGATGGGTGGGTAGATGGGTGGGTAGATGGGTGGGTAGATGGGTGGGTGAGGGGGTGGGTAGATGGGTGGGTAGATGGGTGGGTAGATGGGTGGGTGAGGGGATGGGTAGATGGGTGGGTGAGGGGATGGGTTGATGGGCGTGTGGGTAAAAACACGTGTAAGTGGGTGAGTGAATGGGTTTGTGATGAGTAAGAGGGGTTGAATGAATGAAGGGTTGAGGGGGTGTTTAGACAAGTGAGTTTGTGGGTGAGTTGGTTTTGAAGGAAGATTTGAGGTTTTTGCTAATTAATCTAAAAAACTAAGACCTTAGTTCAAAAAGCGGCAACTCAGACGAAGATCAGAAGTCAGAGTGGCAGAGTGGCGGAAGAGCAGACGCTTAAGTGGCTTCGACTGCAAACGGTGGCCCGGTTGTCTAATAGTCATTCAAAACTAATTCTAACAGCTTTTTCAGACGCTTTTTGAAGTAGCGCTACAAAAATGCATTGATTAGATTAAGCTAATCCAATAATGAAACAGCTTCACTACAAGCGTTTCTAATCTAATCTAATCAATCGACCACCACCAGCATAAGTTAATCTATTAAGTGAAAAACCACACCACACTTCACCACACCTTACCCCACCACACCTTACCCCACCACACCACCCCGCCACACCAAACCATACCACACCACACCACACCACTCCATGCCACACCACACAGGTCAACGGACATGATATGACCATGGTAACGCACAAAAAGGCAGTTCACCATCTCACCAGCAAGTCTGTACTGCAACTCTTCGTGCACAGACGATGAACCCTTCTCTAGCGCTGCATATTTTAAATATTTATTATTTCCTGTTTTTTTTCATTTATTTTATAAATATACATACTCATTTTAGGAATACTTCTTTCAAGGTTATATTATTAATAATTGTATAAATGTTATTTCAAACACCCAAACGCAAGCAAGCATGCACGCACACACACACACACACACACACACACACACACACACACACACACACACACACACACACACACACACACACACACACACACACACACACACACACACACACACACACACACACACACACACACACACACACACACACACACACACACACACACACACACACACACACACACACACACACACACACACACACAAACACAAATCATTCCATAAAACAATAGAGTATTCAAATTCCATGTATTTTTCAAAGCATAGCGCTCTAGAAACAAACTGGACATCTAGCCTTATTGTGATTTTGAATTTTTATTTTCATTTCAAATAATAATTTTGTAAATAATAAAATCACAAATGTGCTTTTGATATTATACTTATTCCAACGTCGATATTCTTTATATAAAATTAACATTTTGCATCTAACTCATTAAAAAATAATTCTCCATAATTTAATATAAAATTATTTAATTGAATCAACAACAAAAGCATAATTTAAAAAAATAATATATAAATTTTCATTTAAAATTTTTTATCACCGGTCATTTAAAAGTTTGTCAGAAGCGGTATTCTTGAAAATGGCTTGTGAGGCAGGCGTTTTAAGAAACGGAAAAAACAAACTGAAGCAACAATCAATTTGAACATTTTAAGTAACTTCATTTAATAAATTAAGCAAAAAATTAACTGAAACAAAATGAGTGCGCAAAAAGTTCAAGACCACAATTCTGTGGTTGGGAGCTTCGCTGCAACTAAGATTATTAAAAGTTCTCTCAAAAGTTCCAAATTTAAATTGGATGATTTTTTCCGTAAAAAACGTAAATATTTCAGCAATGAGGGACTGAAGGAAGAAAAGAAAATGAAACAAGCAGACGATAAAGTTTTAAAGAAGGAAAAACGGGGAAGGAAAAGTGAGGCGGATTTTTTGGCGCAGAAGAACACGCTGCGACGTAACCCTAAAAAGCCAAGAATTTGCAACACGTTTTTTGGAAGCGAAATCAACAACAAATCCTCTAGAACAGTCTCTGTGTCAGCGAGTTGGAGGGACAGTGTGGGTGGCTTTGAGGGCCTGAGCAAGCGAGAGTTAGATCGACAGGAGGCCATTTTTGAACTATTGAAGAGTGAGTTGGATTTGATCAGGGACTTGCGGATGTTGTGTCAGGTGTACAAAAAGTCAATGCAGACGCTGGCACTAGCAAAGGAAGAACAGGTTCAAGTGATTTTTCAAGGCATCAACAATTTGATTCCTGTGCATGAGGAGCTGCTGGAGAAGTTGTTGGAGAAGAGGGGGGTTGGTGGAGTGGTAGAGGAGGTGGGTACATCGATAGTGGACTGGGTGGTGAAGTTGAGGGTGTATGAGGTTTATTGCAGGGGTCGGGTGGTGGCGAAAGATGTCTATGACTCATGCCTGAGACACAACCGCCCTTTTGAGAACTTTCTGGAACGATGTCAAGCATCATGCTTCAGTCGCAAGCTTGACTTGTGGACTCTACTTGACAGCCCTCGAAGCAGACTTGTCAAGTACCCCCTTCTTTTCAAGAGCATCCTCAAACACACTCCCCCAATTCATCCCGACCACACCACCATCACCACCGCCATCTCTCTCCTCGAAGCCACTATAGCGAAAATGGACTACCAGACAGGAAGGGCAATGTGTGACCATGTGGTTTCCAAGGTTGAAAACCTTTGCTCTCATCTCACCACCCAACCTCACTTTCTGGTCTGCGATGGAATTCTCTGGAACCTGAAGGGTGGGGAGATGCACGTCTTTCTCTTTGACACCCACCTCGTCCTCACCCAACCCACCCACAAACACCCACCCAAGTTCAAACTCCTCCAACCCCCCTTTCCCCTCCACAAGCTTTATCTGCTCGAACACCCACAAAATTCACCTATCACCACAGCCGCCTTTTCCACCACCCTCCCCACCACCACCATCCACTCTGCCACCACCTCCACATCTTTTCTTCCCTTCATTACTGCCACCCTTTCCACCCATTTGGTGCAACAAAGACAAGAACATACAAACAGACAAACAAACACAGACACTCAAGCATCCACTCTTTTATCTTACTCAATCGCTTCTTCCTCTAACCCACCCCCATCCACCCATCCCCTTTCTTCCACCCTTCCGACTTCTTCCATCCATCCTGCTCCTTTTTCTTCTCTTACCCGACGTCTGTCTGCTTCCTTCAAGAACATTCTTCAACAGAGTAAGTGAATGCGTGTGCGTGCATGCGTGTGCGTGCGTGTGCGTGCGTGCGTGTGCGTGCATGCGTGTGCGTGCGTGCGTACGTACGTATACGCGTGTACGTGTGTTTTTATGTCATTTGAATTAATGATAAATTTACGATTGAAGTTGCTTTTGCAGACAAAAGGCTTGGAACAATCATTTCCTCCTCCTGCTCCTCCTCCTCCTCCTCCTCCTCCTCTTCCTCCTCTTCCTCCTCTTCCTCTTCCTCCTCTTCATCTCTTAGATCAACATCATCACTTCGATCATCATCATCATCATCTTTTTCTTCCTCTTCATCATCCCCCAACCATGACTTGTGTATCCATTTGTTGTTCTTTGAAGGTGAAGAAGAAGAAGATAGGAAAGGTGGTGGTGATGGTGATGATAGTGGTGGTGGTGGTAATGGTGATGGTGATGATAGTGGTGGTGGTGGTAAGGGAGTCTGTGATGGTGATGATAGTGGTGGTGGTGGTAAGGGAGTCAGTGATGGTGATGATGATGATGATGATGATGATGATGATGATGATGATGATGATGATGATGATGATGATGATGATGATGATGAGGATCTCAAAATAAATAGAAAAGCAGGCGATAATGTTGATGAAGAAAACATAAATAACTTAGATAAAGTCAATAATAATAATAATAATAATAATAATAATAATAATAATAATAATAATAATAATAATAACAACAACAATAATAATAATAACTGTGAGAAGAGTCAAATTACTAATAATAAAGATGATGATTGTGGAGATAATGATGATGATGATGATGGGGGTGATGGTGATGATAGGGGTGATGGGGGTGGTGATGATGATGATGGCAAAGTTGAAGATGAGGATGGCGGTTTAGGAAGAGGCGAGAGGTGGACAGGAGAAGAGGATGCTGAGGTGTCTATGAAACTCCACCCTTCCTCCACCACCCTTTCCCATCCCTCCACCACCCCTTTCCATCCCTCCACCACCTCCTCCCATCTCTCCACCTCTCTTTCCCATCCTCCTTCCTCTTCTTCTTTTCCTTTCTTTCCAATCTCCACCCACTCCTACACACCACCTTCCTCCATTCCTCCATCCCTCCCTCTGTCTCCATCCCTCCCTCTCTCCCCATCCCTCCCTCTGTCTCCATCCCTCCCTCTGTCTCCATCCCTCCCTCTGTCTCTATCCCTCCCTCTCTTTCCATCCCTCCCTCTCTCTCCATCCCTCCCCCTCTCTCCATCCCTCCCTCTCTCTCCATCCATCCCTTTCTCTCCATCCCTCCCTCTCTCTCCATCCCTCCCTCTCTCTCCATCTTCTATTTCCATTACCCTTCCATCTTCTTCACTCTCTTCTTCACCATCTTCACTCTCTCAATCACCACCTCCTTCCACCACCCTTTCTCTACCTTCACCACCACCATCTTTTCCCCCCTCTCTCCTCATCTCTCTCGTCACTCACAGCGCCTCAGACAAGCAGCACTGGACCACCTCTTTGAGGGGGGTTCTCAGGGGGTGCCTCAACCCCCGTGACGTCATACTGCCTCCTGGCGGTGACGTCTGTAAACGTAAACAACAACATAAACAACGTACTGCTACTACTACTACAACCACTACTACTACTACTACTACTACTACTACTACTACTACTACTACTACTACTACTACTACTACTACTACTACTTCTACTACTACTACCACAACTACTACTACTACTACTACTACTACTTATAATAATAATAATAATAATAATAATAATAATAATAATAATAATAATAATAATAATAATAAACATCTTTTGAATAAATACAAAAAAAAGCAACATCGTGGCGGTAAATATAAACAAAAACAAAAAAATAAGGATGAGAGTAAAAAGCAACAAAATGAAGGTATACGTAAGCATAAAGATAAACAACATACAAAAACTACAATACAACACAACATGATACAACAAAAACAGCACAACATGATACAATACAAACAAAACAACATGATACAATACAACAAAATACGACACAACATGATACAATACAAACAACACAACACAATACAACAACAAAAACACAACATGATACAATACAAACAAGCCGAAGACAACGACGTTGAGCGCAGATACAAATCAGTCTGGTGCGGTGGAAAATCTACCGCATGGAACAACAACAACAACAACGATACAAACAACAAAAACAACAACGATACAAACAACAAAAACAACAACGATACAAACAACAGAAGCAACAACAATACTAAAATCGTCACAACAACTTCCAACGTTAGAGCCTTCAACATGAAGAGAAGAGTTTCATTCGGTGGTGTCATTCGTCACCATGACAACAACACCCACCACCATGACAACACCCATCACCATGACAACAACACCCACCACCATGACAACACCCATCACCATGACAACAACACCAACCACCGTGACAACACCCATCACCATGACAACAACACCCACCACTGTGACAACAACAGTCATTATGACAACGTCTGTAACCATGACAACAGTACTTACAACGACAACCAATGGGATCGCTTCACACACAGCCACAACTACCAGCATACCATAAGTTTTCAGCACAAAAACAACAACAAAGATTACAATAACTATAGAAACTACTACAATAACTACAGCGGTTACCAATACAATAACAACAAAAACTGTTACCAAGACAACAACAACAACAACTGTTACCAAGACAACAACAACAACAACTGCTACCAATACAACAACAACAGCAACTGTTACCAATACAACAACAACAACAACTGCTACCAAGACAACAACAACAACAACTGTTACCAATACAAAAACAACTGCAACTGTTACCAATACAAAAACAACAGCAACTGTTATCAATACAACAACGAC
>OX387259.1:909725-919725 GCA_947562095.1 Branchellion lobata | reverse complement strand
ATCCGTAGCAACGCCACTATCACCATAGAAACACCACTATCACCATAGCAACACCACTATCACCATAGCAACGCCACTATCACCATAGCAACGCCCCTATCACCATAGCAACACCACCACCCCATAGCAACACTAATATCGCCATAGCAACATCACTATTACCATAGCAACACCACTATCACTATAGAAACACCACTATCACCATAGGAACACCAAGATCACCGTAGTAACCTAAGGTTTTGGAGTTTTCCCAGTTGAAGGTGAACCACATCTTGACTCGATCCCTCAACTCGTCAGGCACCCCTGCATCCATTCATTCATCCATCCATCCATCCATTCATTCATCTGCCCCTCCATTCAGCATTTCATTCACTCATCTATTCATCAATCTATCAATCCATCCATTCACTAACCCATCCACATACCCATCCATCTATCCCCCCATCCATCCATCCATCCATCCATCCATCCATCCATCCATCCATCCATCCATCCATCCATCCATCCATCCATCCAGCCATCTATCCACCCACCCCCTTCCACCTAGCGACTTGAGATGAGTCATAGTCTGGTTCATGATCTTTCTGTACCTGTCTCTGTTTGCGTCGATGGACCTGAAAATATCCCTGATCTGGCAGGGTTTAGGGTGGCCGGATAACCCCAACTTCAACCCCATTTACCCTCTTGTGAGCCTTCACCAATCATTCATCTTACCACCCTCAAACAACCCCCCCAAGTTACCCCCAATCACACCCAAGCCACCCAAACCCTCCACAAACCCCACTCAAACTCCCACCCAAGCCCCACCCACCACCTCAAACCACGCCCCCACCACACACCTGGCCAATCAGGAGGGCAAAGATGAAGGTGCCAGCCAACCAAAAAATGGTCATGAGGGCGAACTCCTCCTGCAGGGTGGGGTCCCAGTTGTTGCCGATACAGGCGGAAATCTTTGTAGCCAGGTACATGCAGTGAAGGTAGCTGAGGGTGGAGGAAGGGAGAGGGAGGGGGGAGGGAGGGGAAGGGGAGGGAAGGGGAGGGAGGTTTGGGGTTTGGGGGGTTGTGGGTGGTTTTGAGTTTTGGGGCTTGGGGGGTTGTGGGTGGTGAAAAGCTTAGCTGGTCTGGAAGTTTGAATGGAATTGAGGGTGGGAGTGTTGAAGGGGGAAGTTTGTTGAAGTTGAGGGTCAAGGGGTATGGGTGATTTGAATGGGGAAAAAATTGGCGGGTTTGAAACCTTCCAACCCCTCTACTCACGGTGATGACCTGCCCGACCACACCCAGCCATCTGTGCCCACACCGATGCAGGCACAAACGTAGTAGTAGAGACATGCCTCCAAGTGGATGAAGTACAAGAGATAACTCGTCATTCGGAAGATTCTGGAAGGAGGGGAGGGGGGGGGTAAAGAAGGGTGTATTCTGGAAGAAGGGGGAGGGGGGGATGAAAGGTGTGGGTGGCAAAAGGGGAGAGGGAAGGGATGGCGTATTCTGGAAAAAGGATGGAAGTTGGAAAAGGTTTGGGGAAAAAGATTGAAGGAGATGGGGTGGGAGGGTGGGTGGAAGAAAGGGACGTAAATTATGGGGAGAAATGTAAGAGGCAGATGGGGGTGTGGAAGGTTGGGTGGGGGATGAATGGATGGATGAATGGATAGATGAATGAAGAGATGGATGTATAAATGGAAGAATGGATAGACGAATGGATAATTGAATGAATGAATGGATGGATGGATGGATGGATAAAGAGATGGATGGAGAGATGAATGGATGGATGGACGGATGGATAAATGGATGGATGGATGGATGGATGGACGGATAGATGGA
The DNA here is from genome assembly GCA_947562095.1 of Branchellion lobata. Lineage (NCBI taxonomy): Eukaryota > Metazoa > Annelida > Clitellata > Hirudinida > Piscicolidae > Branchellion > Branchellion lobata. The sequence goes on along the minus strand of OX387259.1, from coordinate 917,907 downwards.
TGGATGGATGGATGAAAGAGAACCACCTGACGAGATATCCAGCACTCACCCTCTGATCCATTCTGTCGAAGAACTCCCACACTGTACGGATCTGTGTGTGTGTGTGTGTGTGTGTGTGTGTGTGTGTGTGTGTGTGTGTGTGTGTGTGTGTGTGTGTGTGTGTGTGTGTGTGTGTGTGTGTGTGTGTGTGTGTGTGTGTGTGTGTGTGTGTGTGTGTGTGTGTGTGTGTGTGTGTGTGTGTGTGTGTGTGTGTGTGTGTGTGTGTGTGTGTGTGTGTGTGTGTGTGTGTGTGTGTGTGTGTGTGTGTGTGTGTGTGTGTGTGTGTGTGTGTGTGTGTGTGTGTGTGTGTGTGTGTGTGTGTGTGTGTGTTTGTGTGTGCGTGCGTGTGTGTTTCCACCCATTCCAATTATTTCACCTTCAGGAATTTCAATATGCGGACTAGAGAGTTGAAGTGAATGGAGGGGAGGAGGAAAAAGATTTCAAGAGGAAGAGAACTCAAAACATCCAACTGTGGTGTGGTGTGGTGTGGTGTAGTGTGGTGTGGTGTGGTGTGGTGTGGTGTGGTGTGGTGTGGTGTGGTGTGGTGTGGTGTGGTGTGGTGAAATATCCCATCATTCAAACTAGAAAGATCTTTCTCAAAATCAACCAAGCAAGTATTACCTTGAAATTCAAACTTCTGTAGTAGTTCTTGAGCGTTTCACTGAAGCGTGTCTGAAAAGGCATTCATTCATCCATCCATCCATCCATCCATCCATTCATCCATCCTTCCATCTATACATACATCCATCCATCCATCCTTCCATCCTTCCATCCATCCATCCATTCATCCATCCATCCATCCGCCCACCTCAACCATTCCATTCTTGAGGAAGGTGAGTCGGGTCTTGAAACACACAGCATCCACTATGTACACCAGGTCCGCCAACAAGTCCAACATCTTCCACTGAACCCTGTCGTTGTTGTTGTTGTTGTTGGTGGTGGTGTTGCACAACAACAACAACAACAACTACAACGTCAATAAAAACACCAACAACAACACCAACAACAACACCAACAACAACACCAACAACAACACCAACAACAACACCAACAACAACACCAACAACAACACCAACAACAACACCAACAACACCACCAACATCAAAAATAACATCATCAACAACAACAACATCAACAACAACACTAACACCAAAAACAATACCAACAAAAACAACATCATCAACAACAACATCAACAACAACAACAACAACCGATTGTCGACATGCTCCATGCCCGGGTAGCAACCCACAATGAGGCAGGTTTTGTTGCGAGTTCCCTCTTTGTGGAAAACATCAAAGTAGGGGTTGAGAAGAAGTCGATGAGTGTTGTTTTTGATGTTGTTGTCGTTGTTTTTGTTGTTGTTGTTGTTTTTGTTGTTGTTGTTGTTGTTTTTGTTGTTGTTGTAGGAAGCTGTTGTATGCATGTTGTTGTTATTTTTGTTGTTGAAGTATCGACCGGTGTGGTCCTTTGGAATATACAGTTTCTGAGCTACAGAGTCGCTGAAGTTGAAAATGTTGTTGTTGTTGCTGTTGTTGTTGTTGCTGTTGTTGTTGCTGTTGCTGTTGCTGTTGTTGGGGTCATTGTTGTTGTTGATGTTGTTGATGTTGACGTTGTTGTTGTTGTCAACAGAGATGAGAGGAGCTCGACAGATCATGGTCCTACAGTAGTGGAGGATGGAGGGTGTGAGGGTTGGTGGGGTGAAGAGGAGGGGGAGGCTGATAGGGGTTTTGACTTTGGGGGTGAGGGTGGTGGTGAAGGTGTGGTTGTTGGTGGTGATTTCACCTGTGTATGATGAGATTGTGGTGGTTGTTACGGTGGTTGTTGTGGTTGTTGCTGTGGTTGTTGTGGTGGTGGTTGTTGTTGTTGTTGGCATGGAGTTATTATAGTTTGACATTGCAGTAAAGGATGTGGTTGTGATGTTTTTGGCGTAGTAGGTTGTGATGTCATAGCTTTTGTTGTTGTTTACGGTGTTGTTGTTGTTTTTGTTATTGTTGTTATTATCGTTAGTGTTGTTGTTGAAGTTGTTATTGTTATTTTTGTTATTGTCAATGCTGTTGTTGCTGCTGTTGTTGCTGGTGTTGTTGTTGGCGGTGGAGTTGTAGTTGGTAACGTTTTCAGGATCGTCCCAGTGGCCGTTGTCATAGTTACAGAAGTAAAAGTGAACCGAAGGTAACTTTTTGAGATTGAGTTGGTGTGGTGGGTGTGGCGAAGGTGGCAGTAGCTGCTGTAGCTCTGGTGGCCGGTCAATACAGGTGTAAATAGGGGAAGGGATGAAGGCAGCCCGAAGGGGGATGGTGAAACAGTTGTAAAGGTAAGCCACCGTCACCATTGACAACCACAAAAGGTACACCTTGTCTGGAGGGGGGAAGTGGGTGATGGTGGTGGGAGGTGGATGATGGTGGTGGGAGGTGGATGATGGTGGTGGGAGGTGGATCTGTGATAAAAAGACGAAAACGCTTGTTGAAAGGTAGAAACAGGGGTTGGGGGAGGAGTTAGAGGGGGGGGATGGGTGGGGGTAGGAGGAGAGGTTAGAAAAAGGGAGGGGAGGGGGGGGGAAGAGGTTGGAGGGGTGAAGGACTGACTGTGGGGGTCGATGGTGGCAGTGGGCTTAAAAGATTCCACCCATTTCCGCATTTTCGTTTTTGCGCCCTTCAACATCCCGCTCAACACCTCCTTCACACGTGGTTTTTGGGGTTTTTCCGGTTTTTCTTCTTTAGCATCTTCTTCTTCTTTTTTGACGCTACTTCCGGCAGTGGTGTTGGAGTCTTTGGTCACATTCGAAATCACTGCGTTGTGAACCAGGAAACTATGGATATAACCAATCACGTGATGCTTCACCCAGCCAATCATGCGACGCCTTACTCAACCAATCATGCAACGACGTACTACTCACGTGATTGGCTGTTGACAGATGAGGGAGATTCCGGTCTGAGATTTTTGATCCTTTGAGCTCTCCTGTGGAGGAAGAGGAAGAAGAGGAGGAGGAGGAGAAGAAAGAGGAGGAGGAGGGGGAGGAGGAGGAGAAGGAGGAGAAGGAGGAGGAAGAGGTGGAGGAGGTGGAGGAGGAGGAGGAGGAGGAGGAGGAGGAGGAGGAGGAGGAGGAGGAGAAGGAGGAGGAGGAGGAGGAGGAGGAGGAGGAGGAGGAGGAGGAGGAGGAGGAGGAGGAGGAGGAGGAGGAGGAGGAGGAGGAGGAGGAGGAGGAGGAGGAGGAGGAGGAGGAGGAGGAGGAGGAGGAGGAGGAGGAGGAGGAGGAGGAGGAGGAGGAGGAGGAGGAGGAGGAGGAGGAGGAGGAGGAGGAGGAGGAGGAGGAGGAGGAGGAGGAGGAGGAGGAGGAGGAGGAGGAGGAGGAGGAGGAGGAGGAGGAGGAAAAGGAGGAGGAGGAGGAGGAAAAAGAGGAAGAAGAGGTGAAGAAGGAGGGGTAAGAGAAAGAGATAAAGAAGAAAATACCTGTTATAGCTGTCAACTTTTCTTCTCAACTTTCCCGCCAGCTTCTCCGTCAGCCCATGGACCATTGTTCTGGTTGCACCACCACCGTCACCATCTCCCTCTTCACCACTACCTTCACCATCTCTTTTTACACCATCCTTTTCACCATTTTCACCACCATCCTTCCCTCCATCTCCACCACCGTTCTCATCCCTCTCGCCTCCACCAACTTTTCCACCATTGCCGCCACCATCATCCAAACCTTTGTCACCCCCACCAACAACACCTTTTTCCCCACCATCATCACCAACGTCGTCATCAACATCATCATCACAACCACTATCTTCGCCATCTTTTTTGTTATCACCTTCATCTTTTCCGCCACCATTCCTACCATTATTCCCACCATCACCACCATCACCATCACCACCGCCATTTCCTCTATCACCACCATCACCACCATCACCACCGCCATTTCCACCACCCTCCCCATCACCACCATTAGAATCACCATCTTCCAGTTCTAAGGTTTCTTCACGTGACAAAGAGTTTTTAGCCATTTTAACCTCAATGCTGTTCGAGTCTTTGGTTATTGATCTCTGCAAGCATCTTCCCTTCCCTTTCCTCTTATTAACATCTCGTTTCCATGGCTGTGGTTGCCAAGTGTGTCGAGGTTCATATTTTATTGTTATGATGTTATTATACTGATATATTAGTATTTTTTAATATATATATTTTTTATAATTGTTTTATTTCATTAATATTTGTATTTTGGTTTACTTTAAAAAATAAACTCAGCTAAATTAGGTATTTTTGCAAGCCATCACTATTTCGTGTAGGACTTGGGTTTTCAGACTTTCAGTTCGATTTTAGTTAAAGATTTGAAACAATTAAGCGCCGCAACTTTCAGCAATACTTGTAAAACCCAAATAAAAACGATTTCAAAACTATCGAGAGAGTAAAAAAAAATTTAAAAAAAAATTCTTTTTAAAAATAAAAGTAAAAAATTCGTCCAAGACGAAAAAACTTTAGAAATGTCTTCTGCTTTAGAATTGGTTGTTTCGAGCGCCATAGTGTTGGGAGGGGTTCTTCCCTACGTTCCTCAGTACTTGAGCATCATGAGAAGCAGGAATTCCGAGGGCTTTTCGACACTCGTCTGCCTCATCCTCCTCATCGCCAACATCCTCCGGATTCTCTTTTGGTCCGCTTGAAATTGTTGTTGTTGTTGTCTTCGTTACTGTTGTTGTTGCTGTTCTTGTTACTATTGTTACTGTTGTTTTTGTTGTTGTTTGCATGTGCATTGTTTGCTTTTTCAATTGGTTGAGTTGAGGATTGGGTGGTCAATTAATCAAGGTGTTGACTGTATGGTTGATAAGTTCATTGATTTAAAAAAATGAATATTCAACTAGTGGTTGATGGTTGATTGACTGGTGGTTGATGGTTGATTGACTGGTGGTTGATGGTTGATTGACTGGTGGTTGATGGTTGATTGATGGGTGGTTGATGGTTGATTGAGCAGGTTTGGGCATCCTTTCGAGACACCCCTTTTGGTGCAGTCATTCCTCATGAATGCCTGCATGCTCGCAATGATGCAGGTGGTCACGCTTCACTCATTTTGTAGCCTCACTTAGAATTTTTTTAATTTTTAAAGTTTTGGATTAAATTTTTGTTTTTAATTTTTGAATTTACTTTTGATTTAATTTAATTTTTCTATTTAATTTTTTTTCAAAATTTTCACTCTCATATTGTTTATTTATTCCAATTTTTCATTCTCATTTTCAATCATTTTGGGAGTTTTTTCATTTAAAAATTTAAAAAAAAGTTTCATCATGCACTTGCCAGATCTGCGTGGCCACTCGGCCTGCCCTGGTGAAAAAAACATTTTCTTGTGAGCAACTTTTATTCCTCCTCTCATTCTCTTATCTTCCATCCATCTTTCATTCTTTCCTCTCTTCCTAGTTCCATCCATCCATCTAACCACCTATCCATCCATCTATCCACCCATCCATCCATCCATCTATCCATTCATCCACCACCCACCCATCCATCCATCCACCCTTCACCCATCCATCCACCCATGCATCTTTCAGGGACAGAGTTGAACCTGCAGAGTTTTTGGAACTGGAGTGACTTTCAGAGTTACATCAACTTCCTTCTCCTCTTCGTCCTCTTCTCCTCCGTCATCACCTTCTTCTTCATTGGTCCCTCCTTCTTTCATTTATTCATTCATCAATCAATTTTTCATTCATTCATCCATTCATCTATTCATTCATTTATTTTCTTCAGTCTTTTTTTGCCATTCCATGCATAATCTAATCGTTTTTTTTTAAATAATGATAAAAAAAAAAAAATAATAATAAATAATAATAATAATATTTAAAAAAAAATTAAAAAAAAAAAAATAATAGATAATAATAATAATAATAACAATAATAATAATAATAATAATAATAATAATAATAATAATAATAATAATAATAATAACAATAATAATAACAATAATAACAATAATAATAACAATAATAATAATAATAAATGTTTCTGGGAGTGGTCTAATTAAGAGAGGGTTGAAGGGAGCAGTTGAGGTTTTCAGTTCTTTGCTTCGATGTTTTGTGATCGTTGCTTGCTCGAGACTAAACAGCCTTCGAGCTCCAAAAATTTTTTTTTTTTTTCATTTTCCGCCAAACTTTTTCTCTCTTTCTCACCCCCACCTTTTCTCCACCACTACCAACCTACATTATTCACCATTCTTCCTTCCACCACCACCACAACCATCTTCCACCATAACCATTCTCCCTTCCACCACCACCACAACCATCTTCCACCATAACCATTCTCCCTTCCACCACCACCACAACCATCTTCCACCATAACCATTCTCCCTTCCACCACCACCACAACCATCTTCCACCACAACCATTCTCCCTTCCACCACCACCACAACCATCTTCCACCACAACCATTCTCCCTTCCACCACCACCACAACCATCTTCCACCACAACCATTCTCCCTTCCACCACCACCACAACCATCTTCCACCACAACCATTCTCCCTTCCACCACCACCACAACCATCTTCCACCATAACCATCCTTCCTTCCACCACCACCACAACCATCTTCCACCACAACCATTCTCCCTTCCACCACCACCACAACCATCTTCCACCACAACCATCCTTCCTTCCACCACCACCACAACCATCTTCCACCACAACCATCCTTCCTTCCACCACCACCACAACCATCTTCCACCACAACCATCCTTCCTTCCACCACCACCACAACCATCTTCCACCACAACCATTCTCCCTTCCAACACCACCACAACCATCTTCCACCATAACCATCCTTCCTTCCACCACCACCACAACCATCTTCCACCATAACCATCCATCCTTCCACCACCACCACAACCATCCTCCACCATAACCATCCTTCCTTCCACCACCACCACAACCATCTTCCACCATAACCATTCTCCCTTCCACCACCACCACAACCATCTTCCACCACAACCATTCTTCCTTCCACCACCACCACAACCATCTTCCACCATAACCATTCTCCCTTCCAACACCACCATAACCATTCTCTCTCTCACCATCACATCTTTCTTTTCCCACCACCAAAACGTCTCTCACTAATGTCTCCATCCCACCCACCATCTCCTCCATCCCACCTACCGTCTTCTCCATTCCACCTCTTACTCCTCCCCCACCCCCTATCTCTACCTCCATCCCCACCCCCCATTTCCACTCCCATCCCTCCCTCCTTCATCTCCACCCCCCCCTCCCCTCTTCAGGCAACACCTTGTACGTGGAGAGTTTGGGGGTGGTTGCCCTGTTGACTGAGGCCACCCTGGCTCTCCCTCAACTGCTCCACAACTGGAAGGTCAAGTCCACTGCTGGAATGAGGTGTGTTTGTGTGTGCGTGTGTTTGTGTGTGTGTGTGTTTGTGTGTGTGTGTGTGTGTGTGTGTGTGTGTGTGTGTGTGTGTGTGTGTGTGTGTGTGTGTGTGTGTGTGTGTGTGTGTGGGTGTGTGAGAGAGAGAGAGAGAGAGAGAGAGAGAGAGAGAGAGAGAGAGAGAGAGAGAGAGAGAGAGAGAGAGAGAGAGAGAGAGAGAGAGAGAGAGAGAGAGAGAAAGTATGTCACCACCCATTCACTTCCACTTCCCCCACCCCACCCCACAGCGTCACCATGGTGATGTTGTGGACGTGTGGTGACGTGGCGAAGACGGGGTACTTCGTGGTGAGAGGTGCTCCCACCCAGTTCCTCATGTGTGGTCTCACCCAGATCCTCATTGACCTCCTCATCCTTCTTCAGGTCTTCCTCTACAAGCCCACCTACCGCGGTGTCTAGGAGATGTCCAAGTTGATTGGGGGTTGGAGGATTTGGGGAAAGAGGTAGCTTGGGATTTGTGGTGCTTTGGTGGTTGGGGTGTAGTCAGTGGTTTTTGTGTGGTGTGGTGTGGTGTGGTGTGGTGTGGTGTGGTGTGGTGTGGTGTGGTGTGGTGTGGTGTGGTGTGGTGTGGTGTGGTGTGGTGTGGTGTTGTGTGGTGTGGTTGGGTGTGGTGTGGCGTGGCGTGGCGTGGTGTGGCGTGGTGTGGTGTGGTTATCAGTTTTCACTCTCAAACGTGCCCTCTGTACACCACTCTTCTTCAAAGCATCTCTCCCCATCTCCATTGCACCTTCAACTCCAACCAGTTACTCTTCCAA
>OX387259.1:894725-904725 GCA_947562095.1 Branchellion lobata | reverse complement strand
GGGTGAGATGGGGAGGGTGGATAGGAAGGGTAGATGAAGAGGGTGGATGAAGAGGATGGATGAAGAGGGTGGATGGGGAGGGTGAGATGGGGAGGGTGGATGGGGAGGGTGAGATGGGGAGGGTGGATGGGGAGGGTGAGATGGGGAGGGTGGATAGGAAGGGTAGATGAAGAGGGTGGATGAAGAGGATGGATGAAGAGGGTGGATGGGGAGGGTGGATGGGGAGGGTGAGATGGGGAGGGTGAGATGGAGAGGGTGGATGGGGAGGGTGGATGGGGAGGGTGAGATGGGGAGGGTGAGATGGGGAGGGTGAGATGGGGAGGGTGGATGGGGAGGGTGGGTTAGAAGATGTAGGATGGAGAAGAAAGGATGGTGAGAAAAGAGAAGTGGTGGAAAGGGGTTGATAAAGAGGAAAAGGAGTGATGATGGGGAGGGTGAAAAGAGGGTGAGAGGGGGGAGGAAATGGTGGTGGAAAAGGGGGAAAAAGATGGTGGTGGAAAAGGAGGAGAGGAGTTAAAAGGGTTAGAAAGCTTTGAAAATGGTGGAAATGGAAAGAAGATCGTGTAAGCAATTGGTTGACCATTGGTAGGGATATTCGCTAGGAGCCACACAAACCTGCAGTCAAACCTTTATACAGCGTGTACTTCCGCAAACGCCAAAACCTCCGCCACTGCCACCGCCACCACCGCTACCACTATCACCACCGCTACCACTACCACTATCACCACCGCTACCACTACCACTATCACCACCGCTACCGCTACCACTATCACCACCGCTACCACTACCACTATCACCACTGCTACCGCTACCACTATCACCACCGCTACTACTATCATCACCGCTACTGTTACCACTATCATCGCCACCACCGCTACCCGCACCGCCACCACCACTACCACCTTCACCACTACCACTCTCACCGCTACCACCATCACCACCGAACCACTATCACCACCACCCACACCCCCACTACCATCACCCACACCACCACTACCACCACTCCCACCACCACACTCACCACTAACACCACCACCACCATTCCCCCCTACTTCCAAACACTGAGACGTCGGCAAAGACGAAATTCTTGAGAGCAGGCGTATGTTGTTGTAGAATGACGTACCTGTGTGAGTCTCTGGTGTCTGCACACTCTATCACCACTTGCTTCTGCAGGGGTGTTTTGGGGGGGGGGGGGGTTGTTATGGTGGATAGCTTTTGATGGGTGGGTGGGGGGTTATGGTGGTTTTGTGGGGTTTTTTGGATGAGGAAAATCGTGGAAGATTTGGTGGTTAAGAATTTAGCGGAGGTGGCTTTTGTGAAGATGACCACATGACTACACAAACAACCAACCAAACAAACGCATACATAACAACATAACCACACAAACCGCCAAAAAGTTACACAAACATTCCTCCCCCCCCCCCACATTTTCCTTGTTTTCTTCCGGACACGAGCCACAGAGGTCGTATTTGCCCCGTCTTGGAGGCTTTTCCTTGGGCATGAAGTGTTTAGACAGACCCACTATACACCTGGATACCTTCCAGTCTGTAAAATAAAATTAAAAAAAAATATTTTAATTATAATGAAAAAAATTTTAAATAAAAACCAAAAAGGCTCCAGTGGGATTCGAACCCACGATCTCCTGCTTACTAGGCAGGCGCTTTAACCAACTAAGCCATGGAGCCAACAATAACTTTTGGTATTATTTACTTATTTATATCAATCTTTAAATTAAAATTGCGTTTATAATAATCTAATTTTAAGTTTCATTAATTATTTTTTATAATTTTTTCATTTAAATTTTCAATAAGTTTCCGTTCATTTTTTCACCATGTTCTGAGCTTGGCTCTTAAAGAATGTAATAAGTTCCCTATTTAAAATAAGTAGAAAAAAATCCTCAACTTAAAAAAATTTTTTTTTTAACATATCTTGAATTTACTCCTGAGTTTAAAAATCAAGACATTGTAACGCGCCATTGTGTGGCGTTTTGTCTGGCGTGAAACAGACGTTTTCAAACTTTTACTCGTAATGAGAACTCTACAAGGCCGAGAATTGTTGATTATTGCATGTAGTGAACATTTATCTTTCTAATTTATTTATTTATATTCTATTTAATCTTATTTTTTCAAATTTATATTTTATTTCTTCATATTTATATTCATATTTTATTTTTATATATTCTTTATCTTCGTATTCATATGTTACCCCACAAACCATTATCTCCTATCTCTGGCTGGTAGTGAGCTCGTTCGACTTTGAACTCGGTGATGAGGTCAATGATGAACCAGGAGTCAGAGTGCCTAGAGCGACACGTGGTGGTAGCGTCTTCGTCCACACAACTCGGAGACCTCCAGAAGAGGAGGGAGGAGGAGGAACCCATGTAGGCTGGTTTTCCGAAGGCTATGTTGACGTGGCGGCTGGCCACTGTGACGTGGGAGGTGGGAGTTTAGAGGAGTAGAGTGATCTGGAGGCAACTCGAAGAAACTCGAATTAAAAGTGAATTTAAGGTGAATTTATTATTTTATTCGAAGTTAAATTAAAATTAAATTTGTATTTGAATTTAAGTTGAAAGTGAACTTAAGATGAAAGTTTATGCAGTTTAAAAAGAATTTAATAGTCAACATCCAACCATCTGCGTACACTTCCACTTCCGAGAAGGCTAACACATCCCTCTCCATCTCCTTCTGCACTATCACGTACCTAAGGAAGGTATGCACACGCACACACACACACACACACACACACACACACACACACACACACACACACACACACACACACACACACACACACACACACACACACAAACACACACACACACACACACACACACACACACAAACACACACACACACACACACACACACACACACACACACACACACACACACACACACACACACACACACACACACACACACACAAACACACGCACACCTTGTGGAATGAGACTTGCTTTCACAGTCAATTCTAGAAACCAACGCTACGTTCTTGTTGTCAAACGTGCTTGACTCTACCCACCTTGGCTCCACCCATCCCTTCCCACACAGCTTATAGCGGCCTCTGATTGGCGGGTAATCATCTGGCGTGAAAATGTTGGAAAGTCCAACCAAAAAGCCATCCTTCTTGCTCTTGTCTTGAGGGGGGGGGGGGTGAGGGGGTGGTGAGGAAGAGGTGAGAAGGTGATGAAAAGGTGGTGAAAAGATGGTGAGAGGGATGGTGAGAAGGGGTGGTGAAGAGTGGTGAAAGGGTGGTGAAAGGTGGTGAGAGGGAAGTGATAGGAGGGTGGGTTGATGGTTTGTGGTTGTTGCTTGTGGATAGTTGTGGTAGTTGTGGTGATGGTGGATGGTTGTGATAAAAAGTTGTAATAGGTGTTATAGTACAACCCACCAAAAACAACCATCACAAAAACCCACTTTTCTGAAAAACCCATCCTCCAAGATGCCCACCATCCCAAAAACCACAAACCCACTACACGACCGAAACCTGCTCAAAATCACCCAAAACTTGTTGAAAACCACCCAACCTCCTTCCTTTCGCCCCTTCCACCTTCCTTCTCCTCCCTTCCCCTCTTCACCCTCCCCCCCTTCCTTCCTTCACACCTTCACCTTCCCCCCCCTCCCCCCTCATACCCTTCCCCTCCCCCCACTCACCACAGTCTTCACACATCTTATAGATGAAGGTGTAATGAATACGATACAGCTTTTTCAGATCCACCACAAACCACCCATCCTCCATCCTTCGGGGCTCCGTACTCCATCCACTCATGACGTCACCATCCACCGCCAAACTACCGTTGCCACTGGTTACGTACGTGTGACGCTTTTGGGCCAGGTTTACGAAGACTCCTGTTTGGGGGGTTGGGTGGGTTTATGGGGGTGGGGTGGGTTTATGGGGGTGGGGTGGGTTTATGGGGGTGGGGTGGGTTTATGGGGGTGGGGTGGGTTTATGGGGGTGGGATGGGTTTATGGGGGTGGGGTGGGTTTGGAAGAAATACAAGTTTTTTGGGAAAAGATAAGATTTTTTCTGAAAAGTAGGGTTTTTGATGAAGTTTTTGTGGGGTTTTTGTGAGGGTTTGTGGGGTTTGTGTGAGGTTTTGTGGGGTTTTTGTAAAGGTTTGTGGGGTTTTTGTTGGGGGGACGACTTGTGGTGGTTGGTGGGAATTTATTGGTGGGAAATAGTATTGTGGGTTGATTTGTAAAAAAATTTGATGAGTTTGTGGTTGAAGGATGGATAAGCTGGTAGGAGGATGGATGGGATGGTAAAAGGATGGATGGGATGGTAGGAGGATGGTTGGGATAGAAAGAGGATGGATGGAGTGGTTGAAAAATGGAGAGAGTAGTTTGATTTGAATAAATTGAACAGATTTTTCAATATTTCGTTTTATACCATTGTCTAGTTTTACACTCACCGACCAACGTTTGAGTCAAAAAAGATGTTACAAACAGATGTTGAATTATTTTAAAGTTCGTTTCGAACATTTTTGGAAAGTTATAATGGTGTTTGCTTTTTCAATTAAATTTAATGCACTTTTTTTTCATATTTTTGTACTTTTTCATAAGATCTTGCTTGTTTTTATGACGTGATGGATTTTGAATAATGGATTTATAAAAAAAACTTGATAAAAAAATTAATGGAAAAAAAACTAATTAAGTATAATTTGATTCTGTCTAATTCAAGCGTGTGTTGTACATAACGGACCGAGAGATTAACTTTCCAAGTCAACGGTCTTACTTACTTTTCATCACGTGCTATTTGTGTATTTTATACATTTGTCCAGATTCTTAGGCGAACCTGTAGAAGTGAACGGACGAGGGAAGGGTCAATTTAGGAAGGGTAGCGGCATTTTAAACTACGCAGCATTCCATCTTTTGTTTCGGTTGTGTTCCATTTGATTCTGAAAGTGCTTCTTTCAAGTTCCGGTAATCCTTAAATTTCGTTGATTGCGTGCCAAGATTCATTACGTAAAATTTTTAGTTTAATTTTAAAAATTTCGTTGCCACGCCTTCGGCTTTTGGGGATATCCACAAAGTGTCTGATCGCCTCTTTTCTCAAATTAAGCCCGTTTTGAAGTTTCCAATCCAACTGAAAAAAACACATCAACTTTTCAACCCAATTATCATTATGTTTATAAAGAAGCACGTCTTAATAGTTATACCAGCTTTTTTTAGCGATAATATAAATATAAATTTGAAAAATTCAACTCAACTCACCACCCCACCCCCTCACCTATTCATCTGCCTTCTTCATGCTTCTCAACTCCATTCAGTAACCATTTTTAGTTTTTTTTTCTTGTTATTTTCATTGAACTATAAAATATTCTCTGAACAGGAATCTTCCATTTCATTCATCCACCCTTCCAAGCATTTTTCATCCTTCCCTTCTTTCACTCACTCACTACTCTTGGCTTCTTCATTCCTTCATTTCTTTTTTCTCATTTATAAACCTCATCATTATCCTTCCTTTTTAGAGTTCCTTCTTCCATTTGTTTGTTAAGTAATTTAATTAAGTCAAGTTCTTAATCATTTATTTTTGTTTTTCACACACACACACACACACACACACACACATATACATACACATACAAACACATACATACACACACACACAGAGCCAGTATGGGCAAGCTGCTGTCGAAGGTGTTTGGCAACAAAGAGATGAGGATTCTCATGCTCGGCCTCGACGCCGCCGGAAAAACCAGTCAGCTGTTGTTGTTGTCAATTTTGTTGTTATTGTCAGTCTTGTTGTTGTTGTCAATTTTGTTGTTTTTGTTCTTGTTGTTGTTGTCAATCTTGTTGTTGTTGTCAATGTTGTTGTTGTTGTTGATGCTGTCAATGTTGTTTGTTTTTTTACTTCTCTTGATTTATTGATAATAATGTTTATTTTGAACTATTATAAATAAAAATGAAAGTAATGTTGATAATAATAATAATAATAATAATAATAATAATAATAATAATAATAATAATAATAATAATAATAAGAATGTTAATAATAACAATAATAATAATGTTAATAATAATAATAATAATAAAAATAATAATAATAATAATAATAATAATAAAAGTAATAATAATGTTAATAATAATAATAATGATAATAATAGAAAGACCATCACTGATTGTCTCATTTTGTTTTTCAATTATTTTTGTTTCCTCACAATAAAACCATCTTATTTTCCACAACCTTCCTTTATTCCATCCATCCTTCCTCTCTTTTCATCCAATCTCACCCATTCATCTTCCACCTATTCTCATCCAACCTCCATCCATCCTTCCACCAATCAGCAATCTTATACAAGTTGAAACTAGGTCAGTCGGTCACCACCATTCCCACCGTCGGCTTCAACGTCGAGACAGTCAAGTACAAGAACGTTAAGTTCAATATATGGGTCAGTTGGTGGTTATATGGTTCAGTTGGTGGTTAACTGGGTCAGTTGAGGGTTATATGGGTCAGTTGAGGATTATATGGTTCAGTTGGTGGTTAACTGGGCCAGTTGATGGTTATTTGAGTCAGTTTGTGGTTAATCAGGTCAGTTGGTTTTCATCAGTTTCATAAAACAGAACATCAAAAACTTCTAAAAATAAAACATTTCTTACCAACCAAATAAACCACAAACACCTCCGAAAAACCCCATTTCATCCAAAAAACCTCCAATAATCTCATTTCACCAAAACCACCAAAAACATCACCATCCAACCCCTCAAAAAATCTCACCCAACCTCCAAAACTCTCGTCTAACCCCCAAAAACACCACCATCCAACCCCTCACTCAACCTCATTCAACCCCTCCCCCCCCCTTCCTCCCCATAGGACGTAGGAGGACAAGACAAGATCCGGCCTTTGTGGCGCCACTACTACACCGGAACCCAAGGTCTTATTTACGTGGTCGACTGTGCCGACCGAGACCGGGTGGACGAGGCCCGACAAGAACTGCACCGCATCATCAACGACCGAGAAATGAGGGACGCCATCATCCTAATCTTCGCCAACAAACAAGACCTTCCCGATGGTTGGTGGGTTGGGGGACGCAGGTTGTGGGAGTGGGTTGTAGGAGTGTGTTAGGGGGGGAGGTGGGAGGTTGTGAGGGTGGGTTGTAGGAGTGTGTTAGGGGGGGAGGTTGTGAGGGTGGGTTGTAGGAGTGTGTTAGGGGGGTGGGTTGTGAGGGTGGGTTGTAGGAGTGTGTTAGGGGGGTGGGTTGTAGGAGTGTGTTAGGGGAGGAGGTGGGAGGTTGTGAGGGTGGGTTGTAGGAGTGTGTTAGGGGGGTGGGTTGTGAGGGTGGGTTGTAGGAGTGTGTTAGGGGAGGAGGTGGGAGGTTGTGAGGGTGGGTTGTAGGAGTGTGTTAGGGGGGTGGGTTGTGAGGGTGGGTTGTATGACGTGGATTTTTGTAAGTTTGGTTATGTTTCAGGGGTTTGAGTTGTTTGGAGGAATAAATATACGAACAAACAACCCACTATATAACATTATATTCAAAACCCACCAACAAAAATATTCAACACCCACCAATCCACCCAACAAAAAACACCCACCCATCCAAACACCCCCAAACCCCACTCCATCCAAATAAACTCTAAAAACCATCCAACCCCTCACACCCCTCCCCTCTTCCCTCCCCCTTTCTCACCCCCCCTTCTTATTCCACCCACCCTTCTCCCACCCCTAACCCCACTCCTCCCCACCCACAGCAATGAAGCCACATGAAATGCAGGAGAAGCTGGGCCTCACGAAGATCAGAGATCGCAACTGGTACGTGCAGCCGTCGTGTGCCACCACTGGGGACGGCCTCTATGAGGGCCTCACGTGGCTCACCTCCAACATCAAGACTTGATCTTCCTCATCCTCCTCCTCCTCTTCTTCTTCTTCTTCTTCTTCTTCTTCTTCTTCTTCTTCTTCTTCTTCTTCTTCTTCTTCTTCTTCTTCTTCTTCTTCTTCTTCTTCTTCTTCTTCTTCTTCTTCTTCCTCTCCCTCTTCCGCTTACCAAGTTTTTCTGTTCTTCATCTTTCTTTCCTTCTTCCTTCCCTCCTTCTCTTCTTCCTCTTCCTTCTTCTCTCTTCCTTCTTCTCATGCTCTTTGTTTTATTTTTCGTCTCTTCTCTTCCTTCTTTTGTCTACTATTTTTGTATATTCTTCCCTTGTTTATTACTAATTTTATTATCGCCAATAAAATTATTTAAAAAAAATATAATAAAATTTAAAAATGGTTATTTTCATTAATATTATTATTATTATTTTTGTTTACCTTATTATTTTCATTAATATTATTATTATTATTTTTATATACCTTATTATTTTCATTAATATTATTATTTCCATTATTATTTTTAATAATATTATTATTTTTATTTTTTACTATTAAATTCTGAATATTTATAATGATAACTGAAAAGCTGCGTTACTGATATTAATCGAACTAATAAATCATTATTATTATTATTATTATTATTATTTTTATTATTATTATTATTATTATTATTATTATTATTATTATTATTATTATTATTATTATTATTATTATTATTATTATTATTATTATTATTATTATTATTATTATTATTATTATTATTATCATTTGTTAATATAATCATTATTATTATTATTATTATTATTATTTATGTTGTTATATTTGTTATTTTTTTGCTAATAAAAATTTCTTCCACCAATCTTAGTCTATTGTTGAATTCGTTCTTATCTTTTCTCCCTCTTCCTCTTCCTTCTTCTTCCTTCTCTTCCTCCTCCTTCTCTTCCTCCTCCTTTTCTTTCTCCTCCTTCTCTTCCTCCTCTTTCTTCTCTTCTTTCTCCTCTTTTTTTTACTCTTCCTCTTCCTCCTCCTCCTCTTCTTCTTTCCCACCTTGTTATTCACGGACCTTGTTGCCATCACCTTCATCTTCACCATCGCTACCACCATCCTCATCACCATCACCTTCATCTTCACCATCGCTACCACCATCCTCATCACCATCACCTTCATCTTCACCATCGCTACCACCATCCTCATCACCATCATCTTCATCTTCACCATCGCTACCACCATCCTCATCACCATCACCTTCATCTTCACCATCGCTACCATCATCCTCATCACCATCATCTTCATCTTCACCATCGCTACCACCATCCTCATCACCATCACCTTCATCTTCACCATCGCTACCATCATCCTCATCACCATCATCTTCATCTTCACCATCGCTACCACCATCCTCATCACCATCACCTTCATCTTCACCATCGCTACCATCATCCTCATCACCATCATCTTCATCTTCACCATCGCTACCACCATCCTCATCACCATCATCTTCATCTTCACCATCGCTACCACCATCCTCATCACCATCACCTTCATCTTCACCATCGCTACCACCATCCTCATCACCATCATCTTCATCTTCACCATCGCTACCACCATCCTCATCACCATCATCTTCATCTTCACCATCGCTACCACCATCCTCATCACCATCATCTTCATCTTCACCATCGCTACCACCATCCTCATCACCATCATCTTCATCTTCACCATCGCTACAACCATCCTCATCACCATCATCTTCATCTTCACCATCGCTACAACCATCCTCATCACCATCATCTTCATCTTCACCATCGCTACCACCATCCTCATCACCATCATCTTCATCTTCACCATCGCTACCACCATCCTCATCACCATCATCTTCATCTTCACCATCGCTACCACCATCCTCATCACCATCACCTTCATCTTCACCATCGCTACAACCATCCTCATCACCATCATCTTCATCTTCACCATCGCTACCACCATCCTCATCACCATCACCTTCATCTTCACCATCGCTACCACCATCCTCATCACCATCATCTTCATCTTCACCATCGCTACCACCATCCTCATCACCATCATCTTCATCTTCACCATCGCTACCACCATCTTCATCACCATCATCTCCATCTTCACCATCGCTACAACCATCCTCATCACCATCATCTTCATCATCGCTACCACCATCCTCATCACC
>OX387259.1:887225-889725 GCA_947562095.1 Branchellion lobata | reverse complement strand
TCAATGGAAGCAGACGTGACATCAGAGGAGTACAAGCTGACAAAAGACTGGAAGCTGGGGTGTTTTTTGGCGACAAAAAGTCGATCGCTGCCTCGGGTGTTGCGGAGAGCTTCCTGCTCTGAGAGGTCTGGGTACACAGCCTCTAGAGCTGCCAAGAGCCTCACCTCGTCCACAAAGGGCAACAAAGCCACACCCTGCCAGGCGTACTTCTTGCCGTTGAGGTCAATCTTGAAGTCAATGGGGTAGAAGTCGATGATGCATGACTCGGGCTGGTCCATCAGCTGCTGCCAAGATAGTGGCAAAAAGCGCTTGCTAGCAGCTGGGAAGACAGCCATCAGCTGTTCGAGGGGCTTGAAAGGCATGGTGTCAGAGGGGAAGGTCACGTCAACTTGCTCGACATTTTTGAAGTCGGATGCGAAAGGGGCATAGTGGTAGGGAAAGTACCAGTTCCAGGATGCACAGCCCTGGTAGTAGTACTTGAAGACCCAGCAGAGACCAAGAACGTACTCGTCTGCCACTGTGTGACGAAAGTCAACCTCATCGCTCGAGACCGAAAACTTGCTCATGTAGTAACGGTCCTTCCAGCCATCCTCCCACAACTTCACCTCATCCAGCGGCTCCTGGCTCTCCTCAAAGGGCCTCTTCTTGGCCACCTCTGGCACACTGACACCTCCCTTCTTGAGGGCTTCTTTCAAGTTCTGAGCTGCCTGCAGGTTTGAGTGAGTGTTGAAGTCTCGGACTCCCTTCGCTGAGGTTGCCATCGTCGACGATCCTGCCCCCAGTGCCACAGGGGAAAAATCACCACCTGGCACCCAAGCAGGAGCGTTGTACGACTGACGATTCCTCTGTCGTTCTTCATTCCTTCGTTTAAACTGCAAGTCATCTTCTCGGCGCTTCTTGAAGATGGCGTCTTCCATTTCGCCAAGGTCATCCAACATCAACTGCACTCGATCCAACTTCACAGCGCCATCCTCGGTCAAGTACCCTCCCGTCTTGTAGACCACTTTTTTGTAGATGCCGATGAGACGATCAATGGCACCCTCTCGGATCTCGAGGGAGGGCAGGTGGGGAAGGAAGTCATTACCGACAAAGAAACACATGAGAACCCAGTCGTCGATGGCACGCTCGAGGTCCTGAGGGAAGGGCAAGTTGAGCATGTTGAGCTCCTTATAGAGATACTCACGAAGGACATTTAGTCGCAGAAAGATGAACTCCTGCTCAGAGCCACCTTTGATGGGCATGTCTTCCGGAGCCCTTATTTGGCCTTGACATTCCTTGAAGTCGTGGCCTGGCTGTCCACATATCTCGCATGCACGTTCCTGGTTTGGCTTGAACTCCTCGCGGATGATGGTGAAGTTGGTTTCATGGGTGGCAAGACCCAGCATGATCAGGTCAGCATCTGCCCCACATAAACAATGACGCGTGTCAGGGTTGTGGTCAGGCAAGGCTCGTTGACGTCTGATGAAATCCATCACTTTGTGCTCTCCTTCTCCAGGAGCATTGGCATCTGATAAGATGACAATCAAGTCAGTCCACCCAGGATCGGTGTTGAGACGTTGGTGGATGTAGTATCGAAGACAGTCTGCCAAGTGAAACATGAAGTCTGTGCCTGGAGTGATGCAGTTGCTGTCAAAGTGCTCCGAAGCGTTTTTCTCTGGGGGCACTTCAACCCCTCTGATTCGCAGGCTCTCCTTGGCCCGAAAGAGCTCCTCACGGTGGTCAGTGGACTCTTTGGCTGCTCGGAACCTCCTCGACCGCTGCTGATTCATCTTCGCCCTAGGAGCTACCCCATCAATGGCCATGTAGAGCAGCTTGCGAGGCCTCACGATGGACATCAGACGATCAATGTACTCAAAAATCTCCGCCATCATCTCATCCTCGTTCTTCGGGGCAGGCTTGTTTTCAGGGTGGCAGCAAGGATGGATGATTCCATTCATGTCGAGGTAGAGATTATCAAACTCATAATTGTTGGGATTGGGTGTTCGGAGATCGACTGGTACCTTCACTCCTTCCACCACCTTCGCCTTCTCCTCCTTTGCATGCACCACAATAGACGGATACTTGCGACTCAACCATCGGAAAAACGCTGGAACACCCATGTTGAAAAATTGTAATATTAGAAGGGTTCTTGATCAGAAATTTAGAAAAATATTCCGAAGTGTAATTTCGGAAAATATCTTACAGCCGCAAAGCTTTATGGTTTTAGAGTTTTACTTTGAATTATTCTATGGACAAAACGTTTGAATCAGGTGCTAACGGTACGTCGCCAAAAAAGAACGTTATATGAATCTATGTAAATAACGAAATATGCATTTCACACTATCTAGTAGGAAGATGCAAAAGAAACAAATACATTCCCGAAAAGCCTTGAAAAATATTTTTTTGTCAAATCTATTGCAAAAAAATTTGAAATTTAATTAAAAATTTTATAAAATAAATTTGATTAAAAAAAATAGAAGTATTAGTTATACTCCAGAGTTAGCAATATTGCAGACGAAAT
>OX387259.1:882225-884725 GCA_947562095.1 Branchellion lobata | reverse complement strand
CTACATTCGTAGGTGCCGTTGTGGAGGGGATAAGAGGCATTGGGGATGGTAAGGGAGAAGGTGAGGGGGTCAACGATGGGTGGGGGAGGGGTGTTGTCAGGGGGTGGGGTGTCTTGGAAGTAAGGGTTGTGGAAGGATGAAGAGGAGAGGGAGAGACGTTTGTAGTAATCTGCGTTGTACTCGGTGATGGAGAGGCTGAAAAGGTTGAAGTAGCTGTTGCGTCTGTGGGGGGGAGTAGTGGTGGGGGTGGTGGTGAGATGGATGACGGTGGTGGTGGTGGTGGTGATAGTGGGACACCATACCATCCCACACCACACCTCAGCCAACCCCCCCCCCCCCCCCCCCCCAATACCCCTACACAACCCCACAATCCCCCCTACACAACCCCATAATCGCCCCCTACATAACCCCACAATCCCCCCTTACACAACCCCACAATCGCCCCCACTCTCCCCACTCCACAATCTCTCACACACAGCCCCATAATCCACCCCCACTCTTCACACCCCACACACTTCTTGGCACATGCCACATCGTCATCCTCGGTGGGGTGGGCGGAGATGGGTTGGTCGTTGAGGGTCCAGGTGGGGTGGGTGGTTGCATGACACCTGGAGTGGCACATCAGCTGCAAGGAGGAACCGGATATGACCTGTGTGCTCTTTTCGTCTGCAAAAAGGAAAGAGGAGTGGTGGAGGAGAGATGGAGGAGGGATGGAAGAGAGATGGAAGAGGGATGGAGGAGTGGTGGAAGAGTGATGAAGGAGTGATGGAGGAGGGATGGAGGAGGGATGAAGGAATGGTGGAGGAAGGATGGAGGAATGGTGGAGGAGGGATGGAGGAGGGATGAAAGAGGGATGAAAGAGTGATGGAGGAGGGATGGAGGAGGGATGAAAGAGGGATAAAGGAGTGATGGAGGAGGGATGGAGGAGGGATGAAAAAAAAAAAGAAAGATTGAAGATATGGTTTGAAGAAAGTGCGGTGAAGCATTTATGGGGGAAGGAAGGAAGGAGGAGGGGGGATGGGTGTTTGGAAGGGGAGGATGGAGGATGGGTGGTTGGAAGGAAGGAGGGAAATGGGTGTTTGGAAGGGGAGGATGGAGGATGGGTGGTTGGAAGGAGGAGGAGGGGGGATGGGTGTTTGGAAGGGAGGAGGATGGAGGATGGGTGTTTGGAAGGGAGGAGGATGGAGGATGGGTGGTTGGAAGGAGGAGGATGGAGGATGGGTGGTTGGAAGGGGAGGATGGAGGATGGGTGGTTAGAAGGAGGAGGAGGGGGGATGGGTGTTTGGAAGGGAGGAGGATGGAGGATGGGTGGTTGGAAGGAGGAGGAGGGGGGATGGGTGTTTGGAAGGGAGGAGGATGGGGGATGGGTGTTTGGAAGGGAGGAGGATGGGGGATGGGTGGTTGAGGGGGAGGAGGATGAAGGATGGGTGGTTGGAAGGGGGAGGACGGAGGATGGGTGGTTGGAAGGGGGAGGATGGATGGTTGGGAGGGGGAGGATGGAAAGTGAGTATATGAGAAGAATGGAAAGTTGAAACAATGGATGATGGAAGGGTGAGTGAGCAGGAAGGATGGAAGAAAGACAAATAAAAAAAAAGAAAAGATGGAAGGAAGGAAGGAAGGAAGGAAGAAAGGAAGGAAGGAAGGAAGGAAGGAAGGAAGGAAGGAAGGAAGGAAGGAAGGAAGGAAGAAAGGAAGAAAGGAAGGAAGCAAGGAAGGAAAGAAGGAAGGAAAGAAGGAAGGAAGGAAGGAAGGACCGAAGCAGGAGGCCTTGCACAGTTTCAAGACATCGTCGAGATAGCTCCGATACACAACCTTCTCCCCCCCTTGCTCCCCCTTCTTCCTGTAGCGCCTTTTAACACACTTCCTCCCTTCCACGTCCCACATGCAGTGGGGGTCGTTGGCGCAGGTGGTGCAACTGTGGTTTGAGGGGTGGGCTTATTGGGGGGGTGTGTGCGTTGGAGGGGGGGGTGTGTGCGTTGGAGGGGGGGTGTGTGCGTTGGAGGGGGGGGTGGGGATATTTGAGTTTGAGTGAATAATTTGTGATAGAAAGAAAATGACAATAATATTTATTAAAATTAAAAAATCAATAAAAACTTAATTATCATAATAATGTCAATGATGGAATTTATTATTAAAAAAAACAATATTTATAATAATAATAATCATGATAAAAACAATAATAAGATTAAGAATAAAAACAAGAAAAATAATAATTGAAATGATAATACTAATAATAAAATTAAAAAAAAAAAATAATAATAAAATAATAATAATAATTATTGCAAGTCACCGAGCGTGGTAGGGACACAGGAAGACGTCCAGCTGAATCACGTGCAAATCCGTCACCGCGTATATGTGGCCCTCCTGTCACGTGGTGTCGCTGCCGCTATAACTATTGCTACTACTACTGCTATTATTATTATTAATTTATTATTATTATTATTATTAGTAGTAGTAGTAGTAGTAGTAGTGGTAGTAGTAGTAGTAGTAGTAGTAGTAG
>OX387259.1:859725-872225 GCA_947562095.1 Branchellion lobata | reverse complement strand
ATCGCATTCCATACATTTCATCCTGTTCCAGTCCCTTCCATGCGCTCCTGACCCATTCCATTATAAATAACCTAAGCTATCTTGTTTCATTCAATATCATTTCAACCCATTCAATTCTATCCCATCCCATCCCATCCCATCCCATCCCAAACCCTTCATTTCTTCCATCCCATCCCAAACTCTTTATTTCTTCCATCCCATCCCAAATCTTCCATTTCTTCCTTCCCACCCAATCCCGACTCACCACATCCATATGTTGCACTTTTTTGTGCATTTTTGCTTCCTGTGACGTCATCAAACAACAGTTCCATGGACTCCACGCCACCCCTGCATGCCATCTCACCAGCTCCAACCCCCCTCCCCCTTTACCCCCTTCTCTCTTATCACCCCCTTCTACTCCATCTCTCAACCCCCCTTCTCTTACCCCTTCCTCTTTCACACCCCCATCTCCCCTCCCACTCCCTCCACTCAACACACTTCTCGACTCCCAAATGTTCTCAATGAGGAACTTGAAGTCGATGGGCTGTGGGGGGGAAGGGAAGGAAGGGAAAAAAGGAAGAACAAAAGGGGGAAAAGAAAAGAAAGGGGGGGGGGGGGAGGGTGGGGGAAAAAAAAGGGGGGGTTAGGGGGGAAGGGGGCGGGAAACGAGTGGGTTGGGAAGTGTTGGAAAAAATTTAAGAATGGTTTAAAAAATGGTCAAGTTAAAAAAAAAATGAAAAAACGGTGGAAAAGAAATAATAATAATAATAATAATAATAATAATAATAATAATAATAAAAAGGAAAAATAATATGTATGGGATGAAAGTAGAAACAAAGAATAGGGATGAAGATGGAGAGGACAGCCTGCCATGCTACCTGGAGCAGGAATGCCAGAGAGTCGAGGAATCCTGTCTTTACCTCCTCATCAACCACTCTCCGTCGCTCCTCTTCATACTCCTCATCCTCTTCAGCCATCCCTTCATCCATCCTCCCATCCATCCCTCCATCCATCCCTCCATCCATCCCTCCATCCATCCCTCCATCCATCCTTCCATCCATCCCTCCATCCATCCCTCCATCCATCCCTCCATCCATCCCTCCATCCATCCCTCCATCCATCCCTCCATCCATCCCTCTATCCATCCCTCCATCCTTCACCACCCTCCTCTTCTCCTCAGTCCTTGAAGGTGATCTCTTCCTTGGTGCCTTCTAGGGAAATTAAGGCTGAGAAACTCAATAATCTTCGAAATAATAATAATAATAATAATAATAATAATAATAATAATAATAATAATAATAATAATAATAATAATAATAATAATAATAATAATAATAATAATAATAATAATAATAATAATAATAATAATAATAATAATAATAATAATAATAATATCATCAGAATTATTTAAAAAATAAATAAATTCCCGTAAATAAATTGAAAAATTTATTGAAAAAAATAAGTTTTTGAAACTCACCGCTATAAAAATGGCTGCTTGGGGGTTACAGACGGGGTTTTTGCAGTACTCCAGGAAGAGGGTTGCAATCCTTGCTCTCAGCCCTCCCAATCGCCCCACCCCTCTCATCAACAGCTCCGCCTCCCGCTCAATCAGACCAATCAGCTCTCTTGTCAGCTGCATGTCGTGTTCCTATTGGTGCAAAGATGTTTTGTGTTTGATGTATGGTTGTGAGCATCGCGTTTATGGGACGTTTTTCGCATGCATTTTTCACCTCCCCTCTCACCCACCTCCCCCTCTCATCCACCTCCCCTCTCACTCACCTCCCCCTCTCATCCACCTCCCCTTCTCACCCACCTCCCCTCTCACCCACCTCCCCCTCTCACCCACCTCCCTCTCTCATCCACCTTCCCTTCTTACCCACCTCCCCCTTTCATCCACCTCCCCTTCTTACCCACCTCCCCTCTCATCCACCTCCCCTCTCACCCACCTCCCCTTTCACCTACCCTCCTTCTCACCCACCTTCCCCTCTCACCCACCTCCACTTTCACTCACCTCCCCTTCCACCCACCTCCCTTCTCATCCACCTCCCCCTCTCACTCACCTCCCCTTTCACCCACCTCCCCTCTCATCCACCTCCCCTCTCACCCACCTCCCCTTCTCACCCACCTTCCCCTCTCACCCACCTCCACTCTCACTCACCTCCCCTTTCATCCACCTCCCCTCTCACCCACCTCCCCTTTCATCCACCTCCCCATTCCCTCATTTTCTCACCACCCTTTTCCCCCTCCCTCATCTTTCCAATCCCCACTCTCCCCTCCCCCCCCCCTTCCCCCCCACCCCCACCTGCACCATCTTTTTGAGCGACAAAAGAACATCCATCCTCTCTTCCACCTCGTGTTGACCCCACGTGACCACGCTTACGTACATCTCCTGCAGGCGAGAAGCCCTCACGTGGTGGGGCGTAGCCACACTTACCACACCTCGTGACCCGCTCTTCCATTGCTTCGGCCATGTCGTCTGCAAGCAATCACGTGGTCGTCATTGAGGGGCAATGGACTAGCTTGCGTGAGCTCGACTTTCTTTGTTTTATTTTTTTATATTCTTTTGTCACATTTTTTCATATCTTTGTTCAATTTTTTTTTTAATATTCTCAACTTTCTTTGTCATACTTGTTTGTGTTTTTATTTAAGTAATTTTTATTTTTTTATTTTTTTATTTTTGATAAATTCAATTCAACTCCGAAACCCAATTAAAAGTAGAATTCACCACAAAACAATTCAATCATTACTCAAGCATTAGAAAAAATAGCGTCTGCACACCTTTGCGAAGAATTCTCGCACATCTCTTTTTCTCGTCTGCCTCTCGATGCGAGTTTCCATGACGACACAAGCTCCTATCAAGCGAGCCTCTTCGTCCAGAAGACCACACAGCGCTGCTCTTCTCTCCGCCTCACCCCCACTCCCCCTCTCTATCCTCTCCACCTCCCCCTCCTTCCACTCTCGAGGGGGGGTGGGTGAGGTTTGTTTGGGGGGTTGTTCAAGGAAGGGTGTTTGGAGGGAGGGTTGTTCAAAGTAGGTGGAGGGTCGTTCAAGGTAAGTAGGGGCGGAGGGTGTTTGGAGGGAAAGATCATTCGTTTGTGGGTATAGAGCTTGTGTGTGTGGATGGGGTTGTGAATAAGTGAAAAAAAATGGGATGGGATGGAGTGAATGGATTGGATAGGATGGGATGGAGTGAATGGATTGGATGGGATGGGATGGAGTGAATGGATTGGATGGGATGGGATGGAGTGAATGGATTGGATGGGATGGGATGGAGTGAATGGATTGGATGGGATGGGATGGAGTGAATGGATTGGATGGGATGGGATGGAATGAATGGATTGGATGGGATGGGATGGGATGGAGTGAATGGATTGGATGGGATGGGATGAAGTGAATGGATTGGATGGGATGGGATGGAGTGAATGGATTGGATGGGATGGGATGGAGTGAATGGATTGGATGAGTTGGAAGGGGTTGGAATGGCTTGTGAGAGGTTTCATGAACCGGGAAGAGATGAATGGAAGGAGACGAGGAGGATGAGTGGAGAAGAAGAATTAAAAAGGGTTGATGAGATGAATTGAATAGATGGATGAATGGATGCATGATTGGGTGCATGCATGAATGGATGGATGAATTAATGCATGCATGAATGGATGGATGAATTAATGCGTGCATGAATGGATGGATGGATGCATGCATGCATGAATGGATGGATGGACAAACTTTGGATGGCAGCGTAGAGGAGTTTCATGTCCTCCTTGTTGCTGGGGTGCTGCAATCTCTTCCTCCGCATCCCCATCACCATCTCCCCCACCTCCATACCCCTCCGCACCTGGCCGTCAATCCTCCATTCATTCATTCATTCATTCATTCATTCATTCATTCATTCATTCATTCATACATTCATTCATTCATTCATTCATTCATTCATACATTCATTCATACATTCATTCATACATTCATTCATTCATTCATTCATTCATTCATTCTTTCAGCTCTTCATTCATTCATTCATTCATTCATTCTTTCAGTTCTTCATTCGTTCATTCATTCATTTATTCATTTATTTATTTTTTTATTTATTAATTTTATTGTTTATTATCTTATCTCTTTGTTTCTTCATTTTTTTTTCTTTTATTTATTTATTTTTGACATTCCTTCATTCATCTCATCATCTCTCCACCCTTCCCTCTCCACCTCACCATCCCACCATCCCACCCTTCCCTCTCCATCTCACCATCCCACCATCCCACCCTTCCCTCTCCACCTCACCATCCCACCATTCCACCCTTCCCTCTCCACCTCACCATCCCACCATCCCACCCTTCCCTCTCCATCTCACCATCCCACCATCCCACCCTTCCCTCTCCACCTCACCATCCCACCATTCCACCCTTCCCTCTCCACCTCACCATCCCACCATTCCACCCTTCCCTCTCCACCTCACCATCCCACCATTCCACCCTTCCCTCTCCACCTCACCATCCCACCATTCCACCCTTCCCTCTCCACCTCACCATCCCACCATCCCACCCTTCCCTCTCCACCTCACCATCCCACCATTCCACCCTTCCCTCTCCACCTCACCATCCCACCATTCCACCCTTCCCTCTCCACCTCACCATCCCACCATCCCACCCTTCCCTCTCCACCTCAGCATCCCACCATCCCACCCTTCCCTCTCCACCTCACCATCCCACCATTCCACCCTTCCCTCTCCACCTCACCATCCCACCATTCCACCCTTCCCTCTCCACCTCACCATCCCACCATCCCACCCTTCCCTCTCCACCTCACTATCCCACCATCCCACCCTTCCCTCTCCACCTCAGCATCCCACCATTCCACCCTTCCCTCTCCACCTCACCATCCCACCATCCCACCATCCCACCCTTCCCTCTCCACCTCAGCATCCCACCATTCCACCCTTCCCTCTCCACCTCACCATCCCACCATTCCACCCTTTCCTCTCCACCTCACCATCCCACCATCCCACCCTTCCCTCTCCACCTCACCATCCCACCATCCCACCCTTCCCTCTCCACCTCACCATCCCACCATTCCACCCTTCCCTCTCCACCTCACCATCCCACCATTCCACCCTTCCCTCTCCACCTCACCATCCCACCATCCCACCCTTCCCTCTCCACCTCAGCATCCCACCATCCCACCCTTCCCTCTCCACCTCACCATCCCACCATCCCACCCTTCCCTCTCCACCTCACCATCCCACCATTCCACCCTTCCCTCTCCACCTCAGCATCTCTCCATTCCGCCATCATCTTCCTCCCCTCCTTCAGCCTCCGCACTTTCCTGCCCGCAAGCCACCTCCTCCAATAAGATTGCAGCTTTATCACCTGTTGATTGGGGGGAGGAAGAGGAAGAGGAAGAAGATGAACATTGGATGGAAGGAAGAGGCGAGATGGAAAGGAATAAGAAAAAAAATAGGAGGGGGGGGGGGAAGGGATGGTGGAAAGGGGGATGAATGAAAGAAGGAATGATTGAATGAAAAAAGAAATGAATGAGAGAAAGAATGAATGAAAGAAGGAATGATTGAATGAAAGAAGAAATGAATGAAAGAAGGAATGAATGAAAGAAGGAATGATTGAATGAAAGAAGAAATGAATGAGAGAAGGAATGAATGAAAGAAGGAATGATTGAATGAAAGAAGAAATGAATGAGAGAAGGAATGAATGAAGGAAGAAATGAATGAAGGAATGAATGAAGGAAAGAATGAATGAAGGAATAGATGAAAGAAGGAAGGAATGAATGAGAGAAGGAATGAATGAAGGAAGGAATGAAGGAAGGAAAGAATGAATGAAGGAATGGATGAAAGAAGGAAGGAATGAATGAGAGAAGGAATGAATGAAGGAAGGAATGAAGGAAGGAATGAATGAGAGAAGGAATGGATGAAGGAAGGAAGGAATGAAGGAATGAATGAAGGAATGAATGAATGAAGGAATGAATGAATGAAGGAATAAAGATAGAGGGGGAGTTTTTCTCAACTGAATAAATCGTCGTTATGAAATGATTGATAAGACAATCATAAATAAGGAATTGACCGACCAATCAATCGACTGATTGGAAACTCTTCAGCCAATCATCTTCAAGCACGAGAACTCACGTGTTTAACTTTTTCCGCTTGCACCTCGTCTGCAGTGACGTAATCACCTGCCTCCACCACCCTGTCCCTCCCGCCCTTCACATGCACCCCCACCCCTGCAACACAATGCTTTCTACTCATCCATCCATCCATCCATCCATTCATCTACCCATCCTTCCATCCATCTACCCATCCTTCCATCCATCTTTCCATCCTTCCATCCATCTACCCATCCTTCCATCCATCTTCCCATCCTTCCATCCATCTACCCATCCTTCCATCCATCTTCCCATCCTTCCATCCATCTACCCATCCTTCCATCCATCTTCCCATCCTTCCATCCATCTACCCATCCTTCCATCCATCTTCCCATCCTTCCATCCATCTTCCCATCCTTCCATCCATCTATCCATCCTTCCATCCATCTATCCATCCTTCCATCCATCTACCCATCCTTCCATCCATCTACCAATCCTTCCATCCATCTACCCATCCTTCCATCCATCTATCCATCCTTCCATCCATCTTCCCATCCTTCCATCCATCTTCCCATCCTTCCATCCATCTACCCATCCTTCCATTCATCTTCCCATCTTTACATCCATCTATCCATCCTTCCATCCATCTTCCCATCCTTCCACCCATCTTCCCATCCTTCCATCCATCTTCCCATTCTTTTATTCATTTACTTATTAATCCATCCATTTATCCATTCATCAATCCATTTTTTATTGAGTGCTTTTGGACAGTGTGGAATCAGCGCTATAAAAACGATTTCATTAGATTAGTTTAGATTAAATTAGCTCGGATTAGTTTAGATTAGCTCGGATTAGATTAGATTAGCTCAGATTAGATTAGATTAGCTTAGATTAGATTAGATTAATTCATCCATCATAAATGCATGCATGCATCCCACCAGTCATCTGCGTGGAGGTGTCATGGCTGGTTTGTTGGGATGCACTTTTGCAGACAGCTGTTTGTGTGTCTCGACATCTTTTTCCTTCCGTCTTCTTGACAACCTTCCTGCTACTCGTCTGAACTGGCCTGTGTCTGTACCTCTTGCCTGTGTTCGTGTTCACCAGGGTTAACTCCTTTATCAACTCCTCCTTCTTTCCATCCGTCTCTGTTTCTTTTTTTTCATTTTCCTCTCTTTTACTTCCTTCACTCTCATCTTTCTTGTCTTCCTCCTTCTTTTGATCTCCATTAGATGAATTATCTTCTTTTTTTGTCTCTTTTTCTTCCACATTTCCATTAATTTCCACAAGTCTACTTTTATTTAAGTTTATTTTGTTTGTTCCACTACTTCCGTTTCTCATTTCTTTTCTCCTTCCTTCTCCATCCTCACCAACTACATCATCATAAAAGTCATCACTATTTCTTTTTGCTATAAATTCTTCGCTTTCAGTTTTATCCATGCTTTCAAATTTCCCATGACTGTTTACTTTTGGTTTCATTTTATTTACCATTTTCCATCTTTTACAGATGATTTATTTTGTCTATTTCATTAATTTCTATAGAAACCGGGATACCTGAACTGACCGAAAAATAAGTCCGATTTCAATTTGAAATAAAAATTTATCATTTGTAAATTCCAAAATAATTGATTAGTTTTTTCTGAATTTATGAATCAAACGAAAATCATTTAACAAATTCACAACGGTCTTTTCTTTTTCTTTTCCTGTTCTTTGTTTTTAGTTATCGTTCGTCCTTTAAATATTTTCATACTCTGCCGTGCAGTTAGCAGCAAAGAAAGTTTTTTACAAAAGATAATTTTATTTGATCATTAGAAAAAATAAAATATTGTCAAAAATGCCAACAAATAAACTGTATTCACGTTATCTTCCCGTTTTGGGAGCTTCGAGCTATTGTCTCTTTTCAACAAACGTTATGTGTCCGGCGGCTTTCAATTCGTAAGAAAATTAAACTTTGCATATTGAAAATAATAAAATAATAAAATTGTTCAGTCGGTTAAAGCATCACTCAACCCACTCAAGAATGTTCGGGTCTGCGGACATGGCGGTTGCGAATGCACTGTGGTTCAACAGCCATATTGGAATCGGCTGCTATCTCTTCACCAGCAAACACCTCCAGAACACTTGTTGGTATTTTTACACTTCCACTTGAACCTCGTACTCTGCATACAATTGCATCATTCACTATTATGATCATGTACCATTTCATTTCAATTCATTTTTTTCATGTATTTAACTAGGCTTTCATAGATTGTGTTGTTCAACCAGAATTTATATAGTGTTTTATTTGTTGTTGTTGATCGTATTTCACTTTTATTGGTTTATATGGAATCCATTCATACTATCACCACAACAGGTGTTTACCATACACCATAACCCCACTCACTCATCGCTTATTTTCATTTCAATCACCGCCCACTTTTCATTTATTTCACTTCCTTCATTCCTTCTCCCCCATCCACTACTCATGCCTCATCCCTCACTCATTTCCTTTCCCATCTCTCATCCATTTTCCACCCCTCATCCATATTCCATCCATCATCTATTTCTCATCCTTCAGCTTTCCCCATCCTCCATCCTTCACTTATCCTCTATCTTCCACACCCCCACATGAAGGTGTGTGGAGGAAGGTGGGTTTGAGTGTGTTTGGTTCGGTGATGTTCAACTTTGGCAGTGTCCTGTTGATGGCAACCCTCAAGAAACTCATGCCTGACGAGGACATACTCAAGCTCATGACTGGTCTTGCTATTCATAGCTTGCATCTTGCTATTTATAATCCACGTTTTGCTATTTATAACCTTGTGATATTTATAACCTCTTGTTATTTATAATTCAGCATTTTCTATTTATAAACTAGCAGTATCTATTAATAGCACTGTGAATCAAAACCACTACCACTATCAAAACCACCACTACTACCAAAATCACCATCACCACTTTCCACAACCACCGCCACCATTCCCACCACCACAGGAGTTGCTCTTTCTGGAAGTCTTTTGTGCGTTGGCAGAGAGTATGCAAGGAAGGCAGATAAGGGTGGAGCTTAATGGGGGGGGGGGGAAGGGGGGAGCTGATGATGGTGAGAGAGGGGGTGGTCAGCTGATGATGGTGAAAGAGAAGAATGGTCGCATAAAGATGGTGGAAAGAAGAGAAGAGAGCTGAAGAGAATGATTGATGAGAGTAGGTTGGATCAGAAAGAGATGTGAATATTGAAGGGGGGAGGGCCATGGGGCGGTTAGTTGCACCTCTTCCTTCCCCGTGCAGCACCAATGAGGGACCTGGTGCTTTAAAGGCCCTTGTTGAGTCATTCGATGCCTGCTTGCTGTGTAGTTGCCGTTGGCTGCTGTGTAGTTGCTGTGTGGGTGCTGTTGGCTGCTGTGTAGTTGCTGTTGGCTGCTGTGTGGTTGCTGTTGGCTGCTGTGTCGTTGGTTGTTTTTGATTATTAAGTTAGGGTTATTAAATTGTTGCTGGTTGCTGCGTTGTTGCTGATTGTTATGTTGTTGGTGGTTATTATCTCGTTGCTAGTTGATTTGATTCAAGTTTTTACTAAAAACATCGTTAAAAATGTCATTTGATCGACCGAAGTAGTTTAAGGTGTTCCTTTTTATACTGAAAAAAGTAGCCATTTTGGATTTTAAAAAGTGACTCGAGGAACAAGATTTGGATATATCCAAAATGAAGAGATGAAAACATGTCGGGGGAGCGAAGGTGAGGAAGGTAATGTATGTCGTCTGGTGCAGTGTTTGAACGGTTTGAAAGGGCACATAAAAGCAATCTGATTAAAGTTGAAAAAAAAATTTAAATCGATTATAAATTAATTAAATTTAATTAAATCTAATTTGAAAAATGAAATTTTGATTAAATAGAAAATTTATCAAAGAAATTAATTACAAGAATCGTCAATTGAATTGAATTTGAATGAAAAAAACATCAAAATATTGAGTTATTTAATGAAAAAATGAAAATTAGTGCAGAAATAATGAATCATTTGGTGGAGGAGGGAGAGAGAATTTGAAGTGCTTGTTGGTAGGAGGGGTGTATGGAAGAGAGAGTTTGGAGGCGTTTGAGGAGGGGTGGGGGTGTGGTGTGTGGTGGGGTGTTGGAGAGGAGGAAATGGAAGATAGGGGAGGTGGGAAGGAAGTGAACGCAAAGAAGATTTGAAACCCTGTGGATGGTGTTGTGTTGTTTGGCGGCGGGGAGGGCGGAGAGGAAAGAGATTAGCTGTTGCGTGACGCAGTTTGACAGCTTTGACACCTCCCTGAGGAACTTCGCGTCAGAACCGTAAAGCTCGTCGTTTGACACGGTTCCGGTCACGTGATAGGGCAGACGAGACTGGTGGGTGGTTGCTAGGGCGACCAAAAAGTGGGTGAGAATGAGAGGGTAGGTTTCTCGGCTGTTGTGCCAGTCGTAGGCCGTCACAACACCCAAAAGGCGCTTGAAGTGAGATAAGGGGGGGAGGTGAGGAGGGTCCGGAAGGAGAATGAGGAGGGATAGGAGATTACACGTGACCTGTAGTGTGGTGCTTTCAGTGTGGTGTGCCTTGTTGTCCACCTGCATGTATCTGTGTGTGTGTGTGTGTGTGTGTGTGTGTGTGTGTGTGTGTGTGTGTGTGTGTGTGTGTGTGTGTGTGTTTGTGCGTGGGTGTGTGTGTGTATGTGAGAGTGAGAGTGGTTAATTGTGATGTGGTGAAAGCTGGTGTGATCTACTACAACAAAACCACAACAGCAACCACCATAGCAACCACAACAGCAACCACCATAGCAACCACCCTGGCAACCACAACAGCAGTCACCATAGCAACCACAACAGCAACCACCACAGCATCGACACACCTTGGAATGGAGGCGATCAAATCAATGGCGAAGTCAGCGAAGTCGCAAGCCTGGACGAAGCATCCAAAGCGGAGAGATGTTGAGGAGGAAGAAAGGGAGAGAGAGATCTTGTGGAATGGGCTGTTGAGGGAGGGGATGGTGATGAAGGAGAAGGCGCTGCAAGATCGGTGGAAGGAAGGAGTGGTTTCTTTGGAGATGCTCTGTGTGGTGTGGTCGGTGTGGTGTGGTGTGGCTGGTGTGGCGTGGTGTGGTGTGGTGTGGTGTGGTTGGTGTGGTGTGGTGTGGCGTGGTGTGGTGTGGTTGGTTGGTGTGGTGTGGTTGGTGTGGTGTGGTTGGTGTGGTGTGGTTGGTGTGGTGTGGTGTGGTGTGGTGTGGCGTGGTGTGGTGTGGTTGGTTGGTGTGGTGTGGCTGGTGTGGCGTGGTGTGGTGTGGCGTGGTGTGGTGTGGTTGGTGTGGTGTGGTGTGGTGTGGCGTGGTGTGGTGTGGTTGGTTGGTGTGGTGTGGTTAGTGTGGTGTGGTTGGTGTGGTGTGGTGTAGTGTGGTTGGTGTGGTGTGGTTGGTGTGGTGTGGTTGGCGTGGTGTGGCATAAAAATATATTTTACTCATTAAAAAATATTTAAATAATTAATTGAACTTTCTGGTCAGTTGAATACCTGGAGTTGGTTGACCCTGTGAACCAAGAAGGCCACCACTGGATCGATGTTGCAAAAGGACGCCCTGAAGATTAAGGAAAGATTAAAGAGAGATCATAGAGATTGAAGAAGATTATGAAGGATTATGAAACAAGGATAAAAATAAAGGATGGATTATAAGAAAAAAATAAATTTAGAAAGAGTGGAAGTGGGAAGTACAGTCCTCATCATCATCATCATCATCATCATCATCATCATCATCATCATCACCATCATCATCACCATCATCATCATCACCATCATCATCATCATCATCATCATCATCATCATCACCATCATCATCATCATCATCATCATCATCATCATCATCATCATCATCACCACCACCTGCACTCCACATAGAACTTAAGTTGTGTTTCAGGTGTGTGCGTGTCCACAAGCGAGATCACATGCACCAGAATCACAGCCACTTCTTTTACCTGTTATCATGGTGATCAGGAATCAAAACTCCCTCTCTCTTCCTCCTCTTCCTCCTCCTTCTCCTCCTCCTCCTCCTCCTCCTCCTCCTCCTCCTCCTCCTCCTCCTCCTTCTCCTCCTCCTCCTCCTCCTCCTCCTCCTCCTCCTCCTCCTCCTCCTCCTCCTCCTCCTCCTCCTCCTCCTCCTCTTCCTCTTTTTCTTCTCTTTTTTCCCGTCATCTCATTCTCTCCTTCCTCTCCTCCTTTTCCCTAATTTGATCACAACCGCCAGCATAAAAACCACTATAACAACCACCGTAGCAACCACCATAACAACCATAACAACAGCCACCACAACAACCACCACACCAACCACCACACCAACCACCATAGCAACCACCGTAGCAACCTCGTCGTCAAGAGTGACAGGAGTTACTTGGTCATGCAGGGATCTACAGAGGGAAATGAGGCAGTGGATGAGAACTGCATCGGAAATGGCGGAGGAAGAGGAAGAAGAAGATGAAGA
>OX387259.1:844725-854725 GCA_947562095.1 Branchellion lobata | reverse complement strand
ATATACATGAAGTTGAAAGGTAGTTTTTGTTTGAATTTCCCTTTAAATTTACGCCCCAAGGCAAATAATAGAAAACTACAAATACTTGAAAAAGTTGATAATAAAATTTGAAAAAAAAGTGTTTTGAATAACTTTCCAAAGAAATTTGATTTATCTCGTTTTTGCACAAAATCTACTTTTCAGTGCTTAACCTACCTTGAGCCTAATTTGAATGGCCAAAAAGCAAAGTATGATGGTAAATAAAGGCTTCAAATTTGCAATAATGGCGGGTTTTACTGCCGCCTCAGCTTCTGTTTTTGCAAAATTAGCTTTTGGTGAAGACATACAACGACTAGTGTGTGCCTCCTCACAAGACCACCAAGACCACGACTCCGAGCATGCCCCACTTTGTTACAACGTGACGGATTTAATTTTCAAATTTGAATATAATTTAGTTTTTATATCTATCAAAATAATATAATTTAACTCATTCATTCACTTCCAGGTTACAATTTTTTTGAGATTAATATTTTTTTTGGCTATTTTCGTTTCAAACACTCTAATGTGGACCTTCTACACGCGGAGTCTTAGTCACCTTTCCACCATTCTCGCCACCATCACCAACTCGTCTGCAAACTTGATTTTTACCGTAAGAAGTCTATTTTGATTATTTTTAATACTCTTTATCAAGTTAAACCTAATCAAACGCTTGAAATTTCAAAAAGCATGTGAAGTATTCAACATAATTATGCTTTATGAAAAAATAATTTTTAATTTTTAAAACAATCTAAAAAAAGTTCAAATTTTTTAAAAATAAGCTTTATTTTTTCAATTAAAAATAAATTCTTTATTTCACTTAAATAACTATTTTTTCAAATAAACCATTAAAAAAAATTTTTCAAATGCCTTTATTTCAGGCGCTATGTGGTTACTTGTTCTTCAAGGAGTATGTCAGTGGCACCTGGTTGTTAGGCTGCCTGTTGATGCTGTTTGGTTGGACCTGCATGTTGGCATCTGCTCCCCAACAAGATCCTGACCACCCTCAACAAGCTCCTGAAAGCTCTCAAACTGACTCCCTCAAAATTGAAACAAAAACTGATTTCAAAACTGACTGAACTAATTATAATTATTCATTCAATTTCATTTCGATTCTAATTTCAACTTCTCAATTATATTTGTACGTATTTGAAACTGTATTTATTTGCAACTGTATGTATTGAAACTGTATGTATTTGAAGCTGTATGTATTGAAACTGTATGTATTTGAAGCTGTATGTATTTGAAGCTGTATGTATTGAAACTGTATTTATTTGCAACTGTATGTATTTGAAACTGTATGTATTTGAAACTGTATGTATTTGAAGCTGTATGTATTTGAAGCTGTATGTATTTGAAGCTGTATGTATTTGCAACTGTATGTATTTGCAACTGTATGTATTTGAAGCTGTATGTATTTGAAGCTGTATGTATTTGAAGCTGTATGTATTTGCAACTGTATGTATTTGCAACTGTATGTATTGAAGCTGTATGTATTGAAGCTGTATGTATTTGCAACTGTATGTATTTGAAGCTGTATGTATTTGAAGCTGTATGTATTTGCAACTGTATGTATTTGCAACTGTATGTATTGAAGCTGTATGTATTTGAAACTGTATGTATTGAAACTGTATGTATTGAAGCTGTATGTATTTGAAGCTGTATGTATTTGCAACTGTATGTATTTGAAGCTGTATGTATTTGAAGCTGTATGTATTTGCAACTGTATGTATTTGCAACTGTATGTATTTGCAACTGTATGTATTTGCAACTGTATGTATTGAAGCTGTATGTATTTGAAACTGTATGTATTGAAACTGTATGTATTGAAGCTGTATGTATTGAAGCTGTATGTATTGAAACTGTATGTATTTGCAACTGTATGTATTTGCAACTGTATGTATTTGAAACTGTATGTATTTGAAACTGTATGTATTGAAACTGTATGTATTTGCAACTGTATGTATTTGAAGCTGTATGTATTTGCAACTGTATGTATTTGCAACTGTATGTATTTGAAACTGTATGTATTGAAACTGTATGTATTGAAGCTGTATGTATTTGAAACTGTATGTATTTGCAACTGTATGTATTGAAACTGTATGTATTGAAACTGTATGTATTGAAACCGTATGTATTGAAGCTGTATGTATTGAAACTGTATGTATTGAAACTGTATGTATTGAAACTGTATGTATTTGAAGCTGTATGTATTGAAACTGTATGTATTGAAGCTGTATGTATTGAAACTGTATGTATAATAAGCACAAGGTTGCAAGAGCAGAGATAAATGGGCAGCAAACTCACTGATCCAAAAAGTAACACTCGGATCCTCATTAATAGCGTCTCTGGTGGAGGAAAGAAATTCTCTGTCAATGGAAGTCATCTTTTCACTTTTGATCTTTTCATTTAAGGAAAGATGAGTCAGCAAGAAAATCAATGCAAGCCAGAGAAGAACCCATTTATTCAGCTCATGCACAAGAAGGTGGTCTCAGTAGGCTCCAGCATGTGGATGAGGATGAGCTACTCAAGGCTATTCAGAGGCTTCCCAACAAACAGTGTGCGTTTGGTCCAATACCCACTTGGCTTTTGAAAAAGATCGCTTCAAACTGATCCCACTGGTCTCAAGACGCCACCAGGCTAAGATGACTGGATGTGTAGTTTTCATTGGGTTTCAGAGCGTGAGATCACTGACCATTAAGGTGGAGGATGCGCTGGAATCAATTCAGGACCACGATGCAGATGTGATGTTTACGCCAGAAACTTGGCACGGACTGGTCTGTTGATGGTGGCCTCGAAACTCTACGGGGTTGATGCCACTATAATAATATTCGTTCTTGTATTGTGTTGTATAGGATTCAGTTCTACTTCTCGAGCTGCATGCTCCAAGAACTGCTTGAGTGACAGATCCTTCAATGTACGCTGCAGTGCGACAAAATCGGATCTTGACTCTTCAGTGGGTGTCCCACAAGGATCTGTTCTTGGACCATTGTTGTTTTCTCGATACACAGGAGACCTTGAAAGAATAGTTATGAAATACAAGCTGGGATTTTATCAATATGCTGATGACACTCAAATATATGGCCACTGTAATAATGAAGGCACAGAAGAATTGCAGATAAGAGTGTCTGAGTGTGTAGATGAAATCGCATCTTGGATGGGAGCCAATTGCCTCAAGCTCAACAGTGAGAAGACTGAGGTGATCTGGTTTTCTTTCCGTCAAAATCTGATAAATATTCCGAGCTTTTCTATAGAATTCTAAGTTGTATCCCGATGTATCAAATCTTATCACATTGTATCATTCTGTATCACATTCTCTCATTTTATATCACATTGTTTTATTTTGTATCACATTGTATCATTTTGTATCACATTGTATCATTATGTATCACATTGTATCATTTTGTATCACATTGTATCATTATGTATCACATTGTATAATTCTGTGTCACATTGTATCATTTGTATCACATTGTATAATTCTGTGTCACATTGTATCATTTTGTATCACATTTTATCATTTTGTATCACATTGTATCATTTTGTATCTCATTGTATCATTCTGTATCCCATTGTATCATTTTGTATCACATTGTATCATTTTGTATCACATTGTATCATTTTGTATCACATTGTATCATTATGTATCACATTGTATCATTCTGTATCACATTGTATCATTTTGTATCACATTGTATCATTTCGTATAACTTCATTACACCAACAACAACTCATACCACTTTAGTCAATCGACGCTAGTTGTTGTTTTCTAACGTACCTCCTTTTATTACTAGTACAACAAAGACAACAACAACTCAATAATAATAATAATAATAATAATAATAATAATAATAATAATAATAATAATAATAATAATAATAATAATATAAAACTAATAAAGGGTATGTTTGACCGTTTAAATGGCAGTTTGAACAGTGGTTGGTTGGTTGAGTGGCAGTTTGAATGGTGGTTGGTTGGTTTAATGGCAGTTTAAAGGGTGGTTGGTTGGTTGAGTGGTTGGTTGAGTGGTTGGTTGAGTGGCAGTTTGAAGGGTGGTTGGTTGGTTGAGTGGTTGGTTGAGTGGTTGGTTGAGTGGTTGGTTGAGTGGTTAGTTGAAGGGTGGTTGGTTGGTTGAGTGGCAGTTTGAAGGGTGGTTGGTTGGTTGAAGGATGAATCCGATGGTGTTTTATTTCGAGAGGGACACGGCACCTACGACTGGCGCTGAGTTGTCATGAGTTCAATGACGCTGGTTAAAGGGACAACCCTTGAAGCTTCTCAACCACCCAACCAGTCAAGCCGCTACATCATCAGGTAACCAATCAACCACTCACTAATCAACCATCACCCACCAATCAACCATCACCCACCAATCAACCATCACCCACCAATCAACCATCACCCACCAATCAACCATCACCCACCAATCAACCATCACCCACCCACCAATCAACCATCACCCACCAATCACCCACCCACCAATCACCCACCCACCAATCAACCACTTTTCAATATCCACCAACCCTTCCATCCAACCTCCCCCTCTAATCTAATCAAAATATTTGTATGGCGCTGATCCATCTTCGAGACCGCCCAGTCCCAGCCAATCTTATCCAATATGCCATGCAACTTCCTCCCTAATGTCTCTCATCCAACCACCATGCAATCCTATCCACTCTTCAATCTATCCACATTTCTATACATCCACCCCATCCCATTCCACCCCCCATCCCATTCCACCCCCCATCCCATTCCACCTCCCATCCCATTCCACCCCCCATCCCATTCCACCCCCCATCCCATTCCACCCATCATCCCATTCCACCCTCCATCCCATCCCACCCCCCATCCCATTCCACCCCCCATCCCATTCCACCCCCCATCCCATTCCACCCCCCATCCCATTCCACCCCCCATCCCATTCCACCCCCCATCCCATCCTCAGTCATCCCACATGGCGGGGAGGAAGTAGTAAGACCAGTAGACGAGGTTGAAGAGGCAGAAGGAGAAAGGAAAGATTTTTCGCGCCATTTTGTCGAACTGCCTAGCTTGGTATTTTCCATCTCTCTCCATCGCCTTCTTGTTCCTGCGAGGCTGTGGGGGAGGAGGGGGCGTTGGATGGGGGGAGGTGGGTGGATTGGATGGGTTTGTGGGTTGATGGGGGAAGAGGGGTGGATGGAAAAAGAGGGGGGGGGGGGGGTAAATGAGGTGGATGAGATGGGTTAATGGGTGGGGTGAAGGTGTTGAAAGGATGAGTATGGTGGATGAGTGAAATGTGGGAGTGTGTTCGATGGGATAGCTAGGAGAGATGGATGGATAGGGTGGATGGAGAAAACGAAGGAAGAAGAAGAATGAATGAGAGCTAGAATGGGATGGATGGGAAGCATGGATAGATGGATGGGATTGAATGAACTGTGTTGATGCACAAAACCCTCTACAGAATACAATACAATACCATACAATACAAACACGAATATTATTATAGTGGCAATAACCCTGTAGAGCTTCGAGGCCACTCAAAAGGTCTTATTATTACAATTATAGTATAAAAAAAAAGTTAAAATAGAGGATGATAAACACATGAGCTTCGTTGTAAGAAGAAGCAGACTATTGATATTATGATGAAGGAAATGATCTATCGAACAGGTAGGTGTTGAGTAGATGGGATTGGATAGGTTGTTTGATTGGGCGTGGCTTAATCCAATGATGGTTGGGTGATTGGTTGATGAAAGAGTGATTGGTTGATTGACAAGGTAGTGATTGACAGGTCAACCTTGCAAGCCTGCAAACAGCTGAGGTCTGTGGTGAACTTCCTCTGCACCACCTGTAAGAGGAGATGCATGGAACCTTTCATCTATCCCTCAATCCATCCATCTATTCATCCATCCTTCATCCATCATCCCATCCACCAATCCATCCATCTATTCATCCATCCTTCATCCATCATCCCATCCATCAATCCATTCATCATCCCATCCATCAATCCATTCATCATCCCATCCATCAATCCATTCATCATCCCATCCATCAATCCATTCATCATCCCATCCACCAATCCATTCATCATCCCATCCACCAATCCATTCATCATCCCATCCACCAATCCATTCATCATCCCATCCACCAATCCATTCATCATCCCATCCATCAATCCATTCATCATCCCATCCATCCTTCCAGCCCCCCATCTATCCATCATTCCATCCATTTTTCATCCATACTAGTATCCTCCCATCCTTCTTTCCACCAATTTTTCCATTATTCTTCCAACATTCCACTCCCATATTCTTCAACATTACATCAACAAAAACAAAATAACTTCGTCAACAACAACACCAACATGACCGTGGCAACAACAACCCAACAACAACAACATTACTCCTGCATCAACACCAGCATCATACTCCCAGCAAAACAACAACCACTCACATTTCTGACTCCTCCTCCTCTGTTATCACTCTCTTCTGATTGGTGGGGTGTTCTTTTGTGGGCGGTCCTGGAGGCGGGGACAGGGGGGATGGGGGGTTTAGGGAGGGTAGGTGGGGGTGGGGCGGGTTTGGCAGTTCTTCTTGCTGCCACGTTGACCACTGCGTACTCAATCAGAGACATGAAGACGAACAACAAACACACAATCATCCACACGTCAAGAGCCTGTGTGGTAGTGTGGTGTGTGTGTGTGTGTGTGTGTGTGTGTGTGTGTGTGTGTGTGTGTGTGTGTGTGTGTGTGTGTGTGTGTGTGTGTGTGTGTGTGTGTGTGTGTGTGTGTGTGTGTCTTATTTTTTTTGTGTGTGTGGTGTGCTTTGTGTGGCGGGGGGTGGCATGGTGTGGCGTGTTGTGGCGTGTGTGGCCACCTTGATGTAGGAGACTCGTGGAAGAGTGGCTCGGGCACCACTGCTCATCGTCGTCGTCGTCAGCACTGTCAACAAGCCTGCGACAAGTCATTGTATTGATCCTCCTCCTCCTCATCATCTTCCTCATCATCCTCCTCCTCCTCCTTCTCCTTCTCATCATCATCATCATCATCATCATCATCATCATCATCATCATCATCATCATCATCATCATCATCATCATCATCATCACCATCATCACCATCACCACCTATGGAAACTCTGGCAGGAGATGCATCCACGTGGATCCAGAAGGACACCCATGACAGAATCACTGAATTTGGTAAACTATCAACAACAACAACATAAAAAACAACAAAATAAACAACAACAACAACACAAAGATTCCAACAACAAAGAATCAAAAACAAAATCAAAATTGCACCACCCCCCCCCACCACTACCACCACCACCACCACTGCTATTCATCAACATTTACACCCCAAATCAAATTCTAAGCAAATACAACAACAACAACAACAACAACAACGACAACAACAATAACAACAACAAAAAAACAACAACAACGACACCCACCAATCAGGATGCTTGGCACATACACCTGGATTAGGAAATAGCCGATGTCCCTCTTGAGGATGAAGCGGAAGTCCAAGCATGGAAATGCACTTTCCGCTGGGTTGTTGTTGGTGGTGTTGTTGGTGTTGTTGGTGGTGTTGTTGGTGGTGTTGTTGGTGTTGTTGGTGGTGTTGTTGGTGGTTTTGTTGGTGTTGTTGTTGGTGTTGCTGTTGGTGTTGTTGTTGGTGTTGTTGGTGTTGTTGTTGGTGTTGTTGGTGTTGGTGTTGGTGTTGGTGTTGTTGTTGTTGTTGTTGGTTTTGTTGTTGTAGAAGAGTGTGAAAAAAAGAAGGGGAAATAAAAGTGTGTTGAGTGGAGCGGTGAAAGCATACAAAAAACTTACACACAGAAAACAATGAACCAATACAAATACCTATAAACAAACACACACAACCCCACACACAAACCCTTACGAAAAACTATACAAAAACCTTTACAAAACCCCCCTCCATAACCTCAAAAACTTCCCCCAAACCCCCTTCCCCACCAAAACCCTACAACCCCCCCCCCCCACAAAAACCCCACAACCCTCCCCTCACAAAAACCCCACAACCTTCCCCCCCCAAAACCCCACAACCTCTCCCCTTAAACCCACCAAAGCCCTTCCCCCAGAACCCCACAACCATCCCCCCACAAAAACCCCACAACCATCCCCCCACAAAAACCCCACAACCCTCGCCCCACAAAAACCCCACAACCCTCCCCCCACAAAAACGCCACAACCCGCCCCCCACAAAAACGCCACAACACGCACAGAGGTTGGAGTTCTGGTCACAGTTCATGACGGTTGAGTTTTTGATGAAGAACTGAGGCAGTTGGAGGTCCTTAGCGATCTCAATGGATTTGGAGATACTGTAGTTAAGGGTTCTGAAGAACATGGTGTCATACGTGTAACCAACTGTGGGTTGAGAGGGATTAAGGAGGATTTAAAAAGGTTGGAAATGAGTAAGAAAGATTAAAGAGGGGTTGGTGATGATTAAGAAAGATTAAAGAGGGGTTGGTGAGGATTAAGGAAGATTAAAGAAGGGTTGGTGAGGATTAAGAAAGATTAAAGAAGGGTTGGTGATGATTAAGAAAGATTAAAGAGGGGTTGGTGATGATTAAGAAAGATTAAAGAGGGGTTGGTGAGGATTAAGAAAGATTAAAGAGGGGTTGGTGATGATTAAGAAAGATTAAAGAAGGGTTGGTGATGATTAAGAAAGATTAAAGAGGGGTTGGTGAAGATTAAGAAAGATTAAAGAGGGGTTGGTGAGGATTAAGAAAGATTAAAGAGGGGTTGGTGATGATTAAGGAAGATTAAAGAGGGGTTGGTGATGATTAAGGAAGATTAAAGAAGGG
The DNA here is from genome assembly GCA_947562095.1 of Branchellion lobata. NCBI lineage: Eukaryota > Metazoa > Annelida > Clitellata > Hirudinida > Piscicolidae > Branchellion > Branchellion lobata. The sequence goes on along the minus strand of OX387259.1, from coordinate 845,912 downwards.
TTGGTGATGATTAAGAAAGATTAAAGAGGGGTTGGTGATGAGTAAGAAAGATTAAAGAGGGGTTGGTGATGATTAAGAAAGATTAAAGAGGGGTTGGTGAGGATTAAGAAGGATTAGAGGGGTTGGTGATGATTAAGAAAGATTAAAGAGGGGTTGGTGATGATTAAGAAAGATTAAAGAGGGGTTGGTGAGGATTAAGAAAGATTAAAGAGGGGTTGGTGATGATTAAGAAAGATTAAAGAGGGGTTGGTGATGATTAAGGAAGATTAAAGAGGGGTTGGTGAAGATTAAGAAAGATTAAAGAGGGGTTGGTGAAGATTAAGGAAGATTAAAAAGGGGTTGGTGAGGATTAAGAAAGATTAAAGAGGGGTTGGTGATGATTAAGAAAGATTAAAGAGGGGTTGGTGAGGATTAAGAAAGATTAAAGAGGGGTTGGTGATGATTAAGGAAGATTAAAGATGGGTTGGTGAGGATTAAGGAAGATTAAAGATGGGGTTGGTGATGATTAAGAAAGATTAAAGAGGGGTTGGTGAGGATTAAGAAAGATTAAAGAGGGGTTGGTGATGATTAAGGAAGATTAAAGATGGGTTGGTGATGATTAAGAAAGATTAAAGAGGGGTTGGTGAGGATTAAGAAAGATTAAAGAGGGGTTGGTGATGATTAAGGAAGATTAAAGAGGGGTTGGTGATGATTAAGGAAGATTAAAGAAGGGTTGGTGATGATTAAGAAAGATTAAAGAGGGGTTGGTGATGATTAAGAAAGATTAAAGAGGGGTTGGTGATGATTAAGAAAGATTAAAGAGGGGTTGGTGAGGATTAAGAAAGATTAAAGAGGGGGTGTTGAGGATTAAGAAAGATTAAAGAAGGGTTGGTGATGATTAAGAAAGATTAGAGGGGTTGGTGAGGAGTGAAGAGGATAAAAAAGACCAACCGCATCAACACCAACAACTAAAACTTTAACAACAGTAAAAAGAACTAACAACAACAACAGCATCAACAACAACAACAATAACAACACCACCACTACCAACACAACCGCCAACAACAACAACAACACCAACAAAAACAACACCAACAACAACAACACCAACAACAACACCAACAACAACACCAAAACAACAACACAACACCAACAACAACACCAACAACAACACCAACAACAACACCAACAACAACACCAACAACAAC
>OX387259.1:779725-789725 GCA_947562095.1 Branchellion lobata | reverse complement strand
TGAAAGGATGGATGGGTGGATGGAAGGATGGATGGGTGGATGGCTGAATGGTTGGAAGGATGGATGAATGGATGGATGGATAGATGAATAGATGGATGGATGGATAGAGACTGAGTGGATAGATGGGTGGATGATTGGATGAATGGATGGATGGATGGATGGATGGATTAATGAGCTTCACGAAATGAAAGTAGAGAAGTAATAGAGACGAGATTGGGGGGGATGAGAGTTCCATAGAAGGGGCTCACAGAAGGAAAGTGCAGATTTAGCATAAGTACTATTGGAAGGTATCCTAAAAAATGAAAATAAGTAGAAGATCTCAGTCCCTTAAGAGGAGGCAACTTAAAAAAGTAAGCTGAGTTGCTAGCTGTGTGATCATTTTTACTTTTAAACATGAAAGTGCAGATTTTGAAAAGTGGTTTCATCTTTTAGAATGACCAGTTCAAAAAGATAAGAGTAGGAGTTATGTAAGGGTTGGATCGCCTAGGAAAGGTTTCAGTTGCTTGATACGACGAAGATGAAAAAAGATGAATCAGCCACAGATTTTATTGGTGGTATGAAAGAAAAGGTGATGCCTAAACTATGAGTGATGGAAAAAGGGGCGAGTGAAAGGTTTAATGAAATATCAATTGAGGGAAGAGATTCAATAAGGCGAGAAGGCTTGCTAAAATATATAAGATCAAATGTTGAAGGATTGAGTTTGAGGAACATAGAATCACTCCAAGAGATTATTTTATCAATACAAGAAGAAAGTATAAAAAAATCATACTTAGGAAATGAAGTGAAAAAATAAGAGTCATCAGCATAAAGTTGACTCTGAAGAGAAAATGACGAAATAATTCTTGGAAGTTCAGAAGTATAAAGAATAAGAAGAAGAGGACCAGGAACAGAAGCCTGAGGAACACCAAATGGGAAAGGGGAAGGAGTAGAATGAGAGTTGTTTATAGAAACTACAGAACTTCTGTTGGAGAAGTAAGAGGAAATCCTTTTAAGACAAGAGCCAGAAATTCCAAGAGGTTTCAAGTTGCTGAATTAGTAAGGAGTGGTCGACAGTGTCAAAAGCAGAAGAAGAATCCAAGCAAAGAAGGAGGGAGACATTACCCTTGTCACAGAAAAGCAAAGAATCATTATATATTTTCGAAAGTGAGGTTTCAGTACTGTGGAAAAGACGAAAACCGGACTGAGTAGAAGAGAGCAGATTGTGAGCCTCAAAACAAGGGAGAAGCTGAAAATAGACAACCTTTTCCAGGTCTTTAGAAATAAAGGAGAGACCAGATAGAGGCCTATTGTTTGTTGGTAGAGAAAGATCTAAAGAGAACACTTCATTATTGGCGTAATAATAGGTTTTCAAAAGTCAGAAGTTATTTTTAGAAAGTTGGAAATTCAGACGAACGAATGATGAATGGTGCATGCGTATAAGGATGAATTGGTGGATGAATTGATGGATAGATTGATGGATGGATTGATGGATGGATTGATGGATGGATTGATGGATGGATTGATGGACGGATTGATGGATGGATTGATGGATCGATTGATGGATGGATTGATGGATGGATTGATGGATGAATTGTAAGATGGATTGAGAGATAAAATCAAAAATTACTTAAAAAACGGATTTAAGGATAAATTTGAATATGAAGAGGAGGAAAAGAAATGGGAAGAAGGAGGAAAAGGAAAAGAGGTGAAAAGATGAAAAAGAAAAATTAAAAGTGAATTCGAATGAAAGGAGTATAAAAATGGATTGAGATAATGAAACAAATTAATGTTGTCGTTGAAAAGAGTGAATGATCAAATTTGGCTTTGTTGTTTTGTCACGTATGATGAGTTATCGTCACATGCACACACACACACACACACACACACACACACACACACACACACACACACACACACACACACACACACACACACACACACACACACACACACACACACACACACACACACACACACACACACACACACACACACACACACACACACACACACACATACACACACACACACACACACACACACACACACACACACACACACACAAACACACACAATCTTGTTTACTCAGGCATATTTAAACAAACATCCCTTTGATCGAATCTTCTTTTTGTTTTTTCGTTTTTGTTGTTTTGTTTTTTTTATCTTTTGTTGTTATTTTTGTTCATCCTGTTTTTGGTCTTTAATTTTTGTTTTTTTTTGTTTTTTTTTGTTTTTTTTTGTTTAATTTCTTTTTTTTGTTTTTTTTTTTACTTTTCAAATATCCAATGATTCTTATGATTTTCCGTTATTTAAAGATGAAACAATAACAAAAACTAAAAATAATAACAACAAAATTCTGAGAAAAAAAACAATAATAACAACAACAACAACAGTATGTGAAAAACACCACAAAGCAAACACCATATCCACAAAAACAAAAACAAAAACAAAGAAAAAAAAAACAAGAAATTTTCATAACAATAAGAAGAAGAACAAAACTGTACAAAGAAAAATAATCTTAACAAACAAAATAAATAACAAAAACAATACAAAACAATAAACAAAAACTAGTATTTTGAAATGTTTCAAAATATGTACTACAAACAGTAGAAGACAATACAACACAAAGCGATCTTCAAAAACGTGAACTGAAACAATATCCTCCGAAAATCCATACCAAAAAATACAATACAAAAAATACAATACAAAAAAATACAATGTCATACAGTAGAATACAATTGAATACAATACAATACAAAAAATACAATACAAAAAAATAAAATGTCATGCAGTAGAATACAATTGAATACAATACAATACAATTGAATACAATACAATACGAAAAAATTGAATACAATAAAATACAATACAATACAATACAATACAATTGAATACAATACGAAACAGTTAAATACATAATGAAATATATTAAAAGGAAAGACACTCATTTATTACTCCACTACCCCAATCCATCCATCCATTACCCCAATCCATCCATCCATTACCCCAATCCATCCATCCATTACCCCAATCCATCCATCCATTACCCCAATCCATCCATCCATTACCCCAATCCATCCATCCATCCATTAACTCAGTCATTAACCCATCCATCCATCCATCCATTAACTCAGTCATTAACCCATCCATCCATCCATTAATTCAGTCATCCATCCATCCATCCATTAACTCAGTCATTAACCCATCCATCCATTAATTCATTCCTTAACGTATTCATGCATTCATTATTTCATCAATCAACATACGTCACAACAGTTAATTAGGCGTCCAATTAGGCGTCCAATTAGGCGTCCAATTAGGCGTCCAATTAGGCGTCCAATTAGGCGTCCAATTAGGCGTCCAATTAGGCGTCTTTTTGCTCACAACCCTCATTTGAACTAACAAGTCTTGATGATTTATGAAGCCATTAGGTGTTTGTCTCGCCCATCCCTACGCCACCTAAAAGTAAACTTAATGAAGCGCTAAAAGCAGCCTCCGACATTTCATTTAACTTTTGCTTTTAATATAATTAATCCTATTATAATTAATCATAATATAATTATTCATAATATAATTATTCATAATATAATTATTCATAATATAATTATTCATAATATAATTATTCATAATATAATTATTCATAATATAATTATTCATAATATAATTATTCATAATATAATTATTCATAATATAATTATTCATAATATAATTATTCATAATATAATTATTCATAATATAATTATTCATAATATAATTATTCATAATATAATTGTTCATAATATAATTATTCATAATATAATTATTCATAATATAATTATTCATAATATAATTATTCATAATATAAATATTAATATTTATAATTATTCATAAATTATTCAGTTATAATATAATAATTAATAATTTATTCATTTATGATATATTTATAAAATACCGTAATTATTTTGTTATATATTATTATATTATTATTTTTTCATTGGTTGTTGATAGATTAGCCATTGGCAGGACAGCTCTGACCAGTGGACTTTAAAGCGCCCTCCAACACTATGTTCAAAGGCGCTCCCATGGAAACGGTTTCACTCGCTGTGGGCTCCTGGAGGACTGGACACTCTAGCACGGCGTCTGCGCTTCACTTGAGTTGTCGCTTTCAAAACTCACACCTGGGCTTAGCCAGGAATCGAACCTTGAGCTTCATGCTCCACAACATAGCTTGCTACTCACAGGGCCACAGACGATAGGGGGGGGGGGTGGGAGGATTTGACGCTGATTGACTTTGGTGCGGACTTGAGAGCCCTGTGTTCATCTTGACATCATCCACTGGAGAAGGAAGGTCAGAGGGAGGCAGATCTGGTTTGGTTACATTTGCCTTACAATGTAGCTCGGATGATTATGGTGATAATGATGGTGATGGTGATGGTGATGGTGATGGTGATGATGATGGTGATGATGATGATGATGATGATGATGATGATGATGATGATGATGATGATGATGATGATGATGATGATGATGATGATGATGATGGTGATGATGATGGTGATGATGATGATGATGATGATGATGATGATGGTGGTGATGATGATGATGATGATGATGGTGATGATGGTGATGATGATGATGGTGATGGTGATGATGATGATGATGATGATGATGATAGTGGTGATGATGATGATGATGATGGTGAAAGTGAGGAGGAGCAGGAATAAGAAGATGAGGATGAAGAGGATGTGGAAGATGAGAAAAATGAAGAGGATGAAGAGAATGATGATGATGAGGATGATGAGGAGGATGAGGAGGATGAGAATGATGAGGAGGATGAGGAGGATGAGGAGGATGAGGAGAATGATGATGATGAGGAGGATGAGAAGGATGAAGAGGATGAAGAGGATGAGGAGGATGAGGAGGATGAGGATGATGAGAAGAATGAAGAAGATGAAGAGGATGACAAGAATGAGGAGGATGAAGAGGATGAGGAGGATGAAGAGGATGAGGAAGATGAGGAGGATGATGGTGAGTCCGCATCGACATCAAAGATGCCGCTAATCTCAAAAATGCATTTTAAATTAATCATCTAATTTTTCCTCTGTTACGTTGTGTGTGTGTGTGTGTGTGTGTGTGTGTGTGTGTGTGTGTGTGTGTGTGTGTGTGTGTGTGTGTGTGTGTGTGTGTGTGTGTGTGTGTGTGTGTGTGTGTGTGTGTGTGTGTGTGTGTGTGTGTGTGTGCGTGTGCGTGCATTATGTATGGACCGTCAATACTAAGAGGTTTAATTCATGAGTTTATTTAATAAAAAATATAATTTTTCAAAATTTTATCACTCAAAATTAAAATAGTTAATAAAAATAAAATGTTAATTATGAAGCGCCAAGAAAACAGCCGAAGCAAAAATTTTTTATTAAAAGTTAATTTTCTTGTCGTCTGTAGCATACTGGTTAGCCAGCAATGCTGTAAAACATGGAGCTCAGGGTTCGATTCCCGGCTGAGCCTAGGATTGAGTTTTGAAAGAGGCAACTCAAGTAAAGAACAGATGCCGTCACAGTGGATTGCTCACCTAGTGAGTGCTTTTGAACTGTGTGGAATCAGCGCCATATGAATGATTTGATAAGATTATATTACTAGCCCACAGCGAGTAAAACCGTTGCTCGGTGAGCGCCTATGGAGCAGGGCTAGAATGGAGCTTTACAGATTCATTGGTTAGACCACGAGGGCTTAACGTAATTTTAATTAATTTTATCTAATCTATTTAAATCATTTGTTTAGCGCTGATTACACAATGTTCAAGAGCGTTCAACATTGTTAAGGTTCTGATTGAGGTCTTTCAAACTTAAAGTTGAATTTCATCGATATTTTCTAGTAAAAGAAACATGTTTGTATACTTGGAATTTTCAAAAACTTATGTTTATTTTTTCAAAAAGATTGAAATTATTTAAATTTTCATTTTTTTTCATTTTTAAGTAAAGCGCCACATATAACCCGCTAGAATATTCTGCTTTCAACAACTTTGCGTTTTAAACAGTTTGAAAAACCTTTTTCTCAAACATGAAAAAAATTGGGGATATAGAAAATAAAACATTTTTTCAAAAGATTATTTTAGAAGAACTTGCGGCCATTGGAATAAAAATTCCTAAATCGAAAAATACAAGAACTAGACCGGTAGACAGACATACTTTATTGAAAAAAATCTATAAAAATGATTTTTGTTTGTGTACTTTCAAAAATAATAAATCAGAATTAGTATAGTTGGTGAGTAGAAAAAAAACTTTCAGAGTGAATTACTTCACAAAAACGAGAGACTGCCCCTCTTCGGCACAAGATTGGACTTGCTACCGTGCGTCGAAGTAGCAGACGACATCGTCATCCCAAAGTTTGCCAAGTTTTTTCGTTCGAAATTTTTAAAATGTATTTTATAAAATATAATCCAATAAATTCTATTTAAAAAATGCAGACTTGCATTTTTTGCTCAAAACGATTTGAGATGTATAATACATGAAACATAATATTGATATATGATGTGTTCATATGCAGTTGAATTTTGTCTTAGATTAGATTAGATTAGCTGAAGATGTGATTTTTCTTCGAGGGACTCAGGGACCACCCTTGCAGGTTTGTGAAGGAGTGTTTTGAGTGGTTGCAGGATGGCTTGGAGACTGAAGGAATCTTCCGGAAGGCTGGATCTGCTCTCAAGCAAAAGGAAATATGTGTGGGTGATGATGATGATGATGATGATGATGATGATGATGATAATGAAGAAAATGATAAGATGATTATGATGATGATGGCGACGATGATGGAGCAGCAGAGGCTGGAGGAGGAGCATGGCAGGAGGGGCCTGCAGGAAGTGATCCGGGACCACCACACCCCCCTGCACTCCATCGATGTGGCATGCCTTCTCAAGCAGTGGCTCAGGTGCTGGCCATGGATGCCATCGTCATCATCGTCGTTGTCGTCGTCATCATCGTCGTTGTCGTCGTCATCATCGTCGTTGTTGTCGTCGTCATCATCGTCGTTGTCGTCGTCATCATCGTCAACTATTGTCCTATTTCCTTCCATGCAAAAACTCTTCAAACACCATTCCTCTCCTATAACCAATCACTTTCTTCCACCACTCCCCACAAACACACCCCCACAAAGAAACTCCACATAACCGCCCCCATATAACCCTCATCGCCCTAAAAACACACCTTTCCACAACCCTGCAACTTCTTCCACAAACACCTCTCTTCACATTCACCCTTTCATCCCCACAAACCTCTTCCCCCAACTCACTTTCTATTCCCCACAAACTCCCTCTCCCTCCCCCACAAACACCCAAGGCAACTCCCGGAGCCCCTGTTGACGGTGGCGTTGCAAGGTCAGTTCATGTTGTGTCTTTCCCTCCACCAATCTCTCGTCTCCAAGGTAACCTCTCTTCCTTCCTTTCTTTCTTTCATTTATTCCTTTTCCACCATTTATCCTCTATCCATTTTTCTACCATTCCTCCTCCACCATTCCTCCTCCATCATTCCTCCTCCACCATTCCTCCTCCACCATTCCTCCTCCATCATTCCTCCTCCACCATTCCTCCTCCATCATTCCTCCTCCACCATTCCTCCTCCACCATTCCTCCTCCACCATTCCTCCTCCTCTATTCCTCCTCCACCATTCCTCCTCCATCATTCCTCCTCCACCATTCCTCCTCCTCCATTCCTCCTCCACCATTCCTCCTCCACCATTCCTCCTCCACCATTCCTCCTCCACCATTCCTCCTCCACCATTCCTCCTCCATCATTCCTCCTCCACCATTCTTCTCCATTCCTCCTCCACCATTCCTCCTCCACCATTCCTCCTCCTCCATTCCTTCTTCACCATTCCTCCTCCATCATTCCTCCTCCACCATTCCTCCTCCATCATTCCTCCTCCACCATTCTTCTCCTCCATTCCTCCTCCTCCATTCCTCCTCCACCATTCCTCCTCCTCCATTCCTTCCCTCCACAGGCACTCTTCCTCTTGTACCTCCTCCTCCCCAAGTCTCACCAGCATCTCCTCGTCTTCCTCCTCTCCAAACTGCACGCCATCTCTCTCTTGGTGACCAACATTATCATCATCATCATCATCATCATCATCATCATCATCATCATCATCATCATCATCATCATCATCATCATCATCATCATCATCATCATCATCTTTTTCTTCCTCCTCCTCCTCTTCTTCCTCCTCCTCCTCCTCCTCCTTCTCCTCCTCCTCCTTCTCCTCCTCCTCCTCCTCCTCCTCCTCCTCCTCCTCCTCCTCCTCCTCCTCATCAGGAGCACAAGAACCACATGTCCTCCTCTTCCTTGTCCATCTGCATCGCTCCATGCTTTTTCCGCATGCCACAACAAACATGCACTGACCACAGTCGGTGGCGTTGTTGTTGTTGTGGCGTTGTTGTTGTTGTTTTTGTGGTTGTTGTTGTTTTTATTGTGGTTGTTGTTGTGTTCTGTTATTTTTTGCAGTCTTTTCAGCATACTACTACTACTACTACTACTACTACTACTACTACTACTACTACTACTACTACTACTACTACTACTACTACTACTACTACTACTACTACTACTACTACTACTACTACTACTACTACTACTACTACTACTACTACTACTACTACTACAACTACTACTACTACTACTACTACTACTACTACTACTACTACTTCTACTACTACTACTACTACTACTACTACTACTACTACTACTACTACTACTACTACTACTACTACTACTACTACTACTACTACCACTACTACTACTACTACTACTACTGCTACTACTACATCTACTACTACTACTACTACTACGGCTACTACTACTACTACTACTACTACTTCTAATAATAATAATAATAATAATAATGATAATGATAATGATAATGATAATAATCGGGATCGTCATCACAACCACAGGCAGGAACGTGGCGGGGATGCAGGCAAGGGTGGTGATGATGATGATGCAACACCACTCTTTCATTGCCGTCCCCCCTCCTGGTTACAATGCAATACAATACAATACAATACAATATTATGAAATACAATGTAATACAATACAAAACAATACATTACAATATAATACATTAAAAAACAATACAATTCAAAGAAATACCATAAAATACAATAAAATAAAATACAATACAATATGAAACAATGAAATTCAAAAAATACCATAAAATTTCCATAAAATACAATACAAAACAATACATCGCAATACAATACAACACGAAACAATACAATTCCAAGAAATTCAATACAATACGATGCAAAACAATATAATACACTAAAAAACAAAACAATACAATACAAAACCTTACAATTCAAAGGAAAACAATACGAAACAATTCGAAACAAACCAATACAACATTATAACTATAATATACAATAATAGGCCCCATCTCTTAATATACATACTCATGATCTTTGTATAATTTTTCAACAGAGCTGCAGGCAAAGGTGTTGAGGGCTGAGAGGGTTGAAAGGGGGGAGGGTGAGGTGGGTGGGGTTGGTGGGGTTGGTGGAGGCATGAGTGATGGAAGAAAGGGCAGAGAAAGAAGAAGAAGTCACTCTCTACATGGTGTGTTGTATGTTTGTATATGTGTGCTTGTTTGTGCGTGTATTTTTGTGTGTTGTGCGTATGGCTGTGTTATTTGCGTTTAGAATAAAATACACAACATCAACAACAACACCCACAACAAAACCAACAACAACACCCAAAACAACAACAACACCAACAAAACCAAAATCAACGAAACCCACAACATCAACAACAACACCAACAACAACATCAACAACAACACCAACATATACAACAACATCAACACCAACAACAACATCAACAACAACACCAACATCAACAACAACACCAACAACAACAACAACACCCACAACAACATCAAAACCCACAACAACATCAAAACCCACAACAACATAAACACCAACAACATCAACAGACTTCGTGAGGGAGTTGGGAGCAAGTTTGAGCAGACTGAGGAGTGGTTGGAAGGGGGAGAGGGTGGT